>PPJX02000140.1:0-40878 GCA_003705915.2 Lipomyces lipofer | reverse complement strand
TTGTCATATCCGTATTATCCGTGGATATTACGAATATTACGGATATGAATACGGATAAGGCTAATTTATCTGGTTACGGGGATACGGATACGGATATTTTGTCTGGTTACGGATACGGATATGAATAAAGGAAAATAAGCCTGGATATTATTCATGCCGATCCCTAAATAATTATTTTAAATGTGTGCAGTAATCACATTGCAAGTTATACGATAATGTTACACAGACAGATAAAACGTACACCCTAAACTCGTCACTTATTACATCACAATTCACCAAGAAATGTTTCCACATTACGTCCTAACTTGTCATTGATGCATCACGAAAATCCACGAAACAAACTAAGCCGTAAAACGGAAATCAAATACTGAATAAAGACATCATGGCCGCTGATCAGGATGAGCCGCATAGGCTTGGCGATCTATTCTGATCGCGGCGCGTTCCAGTCAGGCAGGGTAGATTTTCGTAATGGAGAGGCTGCGACCCTTTTGGGTATGTGCAACTTGAGGTCTTGCAGCTCGTGTACTATAGGTTATTGTGATTGGAATTGGAATGTATTTGCAGCTGTCGGTGATTGAAGAGAACGCAAAGGACGTGAAATACGACTGTCCCCTCCTAGGCTACGTCGGAATAGTCGTCTCATTTCGTGCGAGCTCTGGGCTATCCATTATTATTAGTCCCATACTCCACTCGCAGTCCATGCATCATGAATACGCAACTCGCTTATTCAAGAAACCTACACTGTCATATGTGTGATGAAGTCCAATGTATGTATGATAATAATGTGCATTCCCGCCAACTTGGTCCTTCCTTGGTCACGAACGTATGTACTGTTTCTCAGAAATCAATGCGGCGCACAGACTGGCAAGACGTATTTGAAAGGGAATACTGAAAGGCAGTTTCACAGCAAGCAGTATGAGAAATTAATTATTCGATTGCAAGTAATTTTATGGAGGCCAAAGTAAAAACCTATATTATATTTATTTAGAAAAATTCGCCAGCCTCCTATCGTTCTATCTCGATTATTAAATAAACCCGTACAAGGCGAGAAAGGGATTAATTATGTCCAAGAGAAAAATATGCCAATCCCAAAACAACTTTTGTTACAATGTATATATACTAGAATTTATATAAAGGTCCTCGTCACCACATTTAAGGCGTCGACTGGTATGCGACCTTGAAGTGCGGTGCGTTGATAATGATACCCATGAGCAATCCAGAGATAAGGCCCGCACATGGAAGAGTAACGATCCAACCGGCATAGCACCAGCCAACCATGCGGTAGTTGATAGCGTGGACATCCTTCGAGCAAAGGCCGACGAAAACGGTGGCGCCGACAATGCACTGGGTGGTCGAGATGGGGAGACCGAGCTTCGTGGCGAAGATAACGGTGATAGCGGCGCCGAGCTCCATGGAGAAGCCGCGAGATGGAGAGTGCAGTGTAAGACGATTTCCCAGGTTGCGCATGATGTTATATCCGTAGGTCCACAGGCCAATGACGAGTGCGGCACCTCCGTAAACAAGAATCCAGACTGGCACAGGGGTCTTTGAGGCAATTGTGTTGGTGGACCAGGTGAGGTAAATGGCGGCGAGAGGACCGACTGCATTGGAAACGTCGTTGGAACCATGAGCAAAAGAAGCGGTGCCGGCGGTGAGAGCCTGGAGGAAGGAGTACAGATGCTCGACCTTATTGTCATAATGGGGGACGTTTTCGTTGCGGCGCTCGTGGTCTCCCGCGAGAAAGCCACCAGCGTTAGACTGCTGGTAGGTAACGACGTCTTGAGACACACCATGCGTAAGTATAGCCCAAACGCGAAGAGCGAAACCCTTGGGATGCCACCAAGGCGTGAGCTCCTTCTTCTCGTTAGTCGAAAGGGGACGAGCAGGACCGGAGTGAGCTTCGGAGGACGAGGCCTCGGACAAACCAACGTCAGTATCCTTCGCGTCGGACTCCTTTTCGTCCGAAGAGGCAGGGAGGGCGCGACCCTGGTCAACCGTGCCGTGGCCACGGTAGTAGTCTTGGACGACACTGACGCTTTTTCCAGGAGGGGGCGGCGGCACCTCACCACGGTTCCACAGAAGAGGGCCAAGGAACAGGTGGTACCATCTTATTGTCCAGTCCTCCTGGATAAGGCGGCGACGTAGGTAAGGGAGGAAGAAAACGAGATAGAGGAGGAGCGTGACACCAGCGACACCGAGACAGCACGCGGCAATAGCAGGGGACTTAAATTTGCTGAGCCCCAGAGAGGGAGAACCCTGTAAATATGTTAGCATTTGGAATCCATAGCAACGAATGAATTTAAATACCTTCCAGACGATAACCAGCGTCAGAACCGACGTAGTGAAGCAGAAGTAAACCGGAAGTAGATAGAAAGCATTTCTAAGAGCATTTTGGCCTCGATTCAGCACCGCGTACTTTGTAATCAGAAATAGAATCGCAGCGAAGCATCCAGCGATCGCAGGGGCAATAAACCACGAGGCGACAATCTGAGAAAATCCCTTCCATCCCCAAACAACACCGTCCTTGCCGAAAGCAGCAACGCCAGTGCCGATAACGGCACCGACGATGGAGTGGGTTGTTGAGACAGGCGCACCAAACTTGGTCGCCAGCGTTAGCCAAATAGAAGAACCTACGATGGCGCAAGTCATGGCAAGCATAAGGGTGGCGGGATAATTTTCAAACTGGCTGATGTCCACTGACGAGCTATTAGCAGATGTAAGAGCGGACAACGACAAAGCCACATACAGATCTTGTTTCTAATAGTATCAGCGACACGAGAACCGAGAAGAACGGCGCCCAGGAACTCGCATAAAGCTGCTATGACCATGGCCTGTTTGTACGTCAATGATCGCGAGGAGACAGAGGTAGCGAACCTGACCCAAATCAGTATGAATACAGAGACGCAAACCGCGCACTAAAGACCTACGAGTTAGCAACGTCATTGGCCCCAATATTCCACGCGTCGAGGAAGGCGAAAATCATGCCGATGGCGAAAACATAGTCGAATTGTTGGAGAGCCATTGCGAATACCGTTCAAAAGCTTTTTCTGAGCAATGACTTGAGTGAACGAAGCACCTTGTGGAAGAGAGCTTATACTGCAACGTTGCCTATGCGGGAAGGTCAAAGTGGTTGGTGAAAAGACAAATTCGGGCCGAAAGACTGAATATAAGGAGTCTCTGAAGGCAGAGACGCGTCGCATGTAACCGTACCCTTCTCGCCGGACAGGAATCGGGTGTCAGATGACAGTAGCAGACAGACAGTAGAGCCACAGGGAAAAGTATCACATGGGCAGATTAGCAGGCTGCAGTCCATTGACACGTTGTTTTCATAGCACAAATCGAGGGCACAGGCTACCGACCAATGCCAATGCTTCCAATGACATTCTTTCTTGGCGAAAGATAGGCCGAATCCCGGAGACTTGGACATGATTCCAGACGAAAGGGACGCGACGTAGCTGGAATCGCGCGTTACCGGCGACACAATACCCTCACAGTTACACTTAGTTGGTCCACCACGCGACACCAAGTCTGCAATCTTAGTGCCTCGAGCTCTTTCGGCAAAGAGACTGCATGGTAGACTTGGTGGCGTGAACTGTAGGCCGAAAACAGGGAGCAGAGTCGAGCTTTCATGCGGTATTGTCCATCCAGCCCACTAGACGTCGAGTTTCGCGCACGTTCGTAGGATCCACGTGTAGGTTACGGTGACTTGTGGTTGGCTGTCAGGAGCACTGCTCATCCCGTCTATAGGACTCCCAAGTGCGCTGGGCAGAGAAGCACGGTGCAAGATTACTGAGGTGAAGTGAGAAATGCCGAGACTGCCAGGACTTGGGCGATTTCTGGGCATCGACGAGGTTAAATAGATGTCCTAGTTGGAGCGGGCTGCAGTGTGCCGGGCGACCTCTTGCGGTACCACCCACGAGGTCTCCCTCTTTGACTTCTATTGTGGCATCTTCCGTCGCCAGCTTAATTGTATAGCTCAGATATCGACTCCTTTAGCTGATGAAAATTTGATTTAATTACTGGACTCATATCATGCAGGCAAAGAACGGCATATTAAACAGTGACTTGTGCTGCAGGAGGGCCAAGAGCAAACCTCCAATTACGATAATCGTTATTGTACCACCCGAAGATCGAAATCTTCATTTCCATGGTTGCCGCCTAACTCTCGCACCACAAATCTTCGCAGGACAGTTGCACGCCCCCCTCGAGAGAAGTTTCATTGGCTGGACTGTGCTCTCGGCACGAGGCTTGGCTTTGCGGAACGAAACTCCCAAAGTGGCGCGTCCCACCCACGGTTCACGTGTCATCGCGATGCTGGGTATTTCAATTTCAACTCATCACCACTACTCAACTTATCGCTACTCATCGCTACTCATCACTACTCACATGTTTCTTTTTCCGATTTCGGAGCTGCGACAATACACGACTTCAATCAACCGTAGCTTAGCCGCTCAGCCGAATATGCCTTAATGGTATCGATTTACTTTGCATTGTCTGGGGCTGTACTCTTTCAAGCTGAGGATAACTATTTCAGCTCCCTTCCAAGCAATATATCGTAGGGGGCAATTTCAGCTCTCTTCCATGCAATATATCGTAGGAAGCGTATTGTACTGTACGCTCTCATCGAGTGCACGTGGAAGACTCTTTTATAGATTTATGAGACAATTAATTTTGCCCGACTCACGCATCCGGTAGGTCAAGCACTTCTTCACCCTTACCCAAACACGTGGCGTGCCCTTCTCTTTGGGTTAGGGTCTAGGTCGCCTTGTCTTCGAACCAGCTTTGATTCGTGACGATCAGAGAGGAGAGCTCGAGGTAGATATGAATCATGTCTTCAATAATCACATATTGCACAATATTTTATATTATTAAAGGATTAATGGCAGGCCACTTAAATATTTTTGAAGTCACTTTATCTTTTATACTAAATGTAGTTGCTACTCCTAATAACACTAATAGAGATCCAGCTAAGGTTTCGTTGTGTAAAACTCACATGTGATATATAATTACCACTGATATAAAAAATACAATAGTCCATAAGAGCAGTGCAAATAAAAGAATATAGAAAAGTGCCAGAAAGGTATCACATACAAGCTCAGTCAATGCCAATAAATCATATCCCGAACCCACCCAGCACCTCTATCTGACGCCTTCCTATGCGCCTTACTTTCCACTGCGAAATAACAAATGCTCAAGTCTCCGCTTCGTCACATCTACTGCCATCGTCGCCTCGAGCAGCATCGCCGAGGTCATCTCGAGATATGCCAATGCCGTATCCGACTGGGCCAGCGACACAACCATAGCAGCTGACTGCGGTGCCATATTATGTATGTTCAGTACAGCGGCCCTACCCTTCTGTGTTACCTCCATCGCGTGCTCGACCCATTTTCGAATCTCAACCCGGCACATCTCTGTGCGATCCGCGGCCTCTGAGGCCACAGAAGCGTCAGTAGTCGAGAAGACGGCCTTTTCCCATGCTGCCGCGATACGTGCATGTAGCGAAGCCGTCCGTGCTATATGTTCCGACTCGATGCACGCCTGGATGGCAGCCATGGCCTCTCGGGATACTTCGATGGCCGTGAGAACATGTAGGATGCCGTGGGTGTTCGGGGTACGATCAGTAGCATTTAACCGCATATTGAACTTAGCCAGGGGAATGGGCGCCGGTGCGGCGGTGTGGTGCACGCGGTTATATTCTTGGAGGAGACGGGCCATATTTGCGTCGTCGGACTCATTGAAATGGGATCGCGAAGGAGATTGTCTCTCCGCACTTTGCATCATGGGGCCGTCCAATTTCGTTGGCTTTGGGTGACTAAGTATAAGTGAGCTGGTGGCGACGGTGGCGGCTGAGGCTTGAGAGTTCAGTTTGCTTGCGATGGAAGCGTCCAGGTAGGCTTTGTTAGAAATATCTGGCACATTCACAGCCGCTACCGGCAACCCACATGTGATTTCCGCATTGGACACTTTGCGTGGTGCATCATCCTTTCCATCAGCGTTCTCTTTCTCTGTTGTCGCACATGGCCTTTCCAATGCGTCCATGTCCTCGTACTTCACTTTATCATCAAGGCCATTCGTCTCCTGCTCAACCCTTACTCTCCTCACAGCCGCATCTATCTCTTTCTCGTCGAGCCTATCAACCTCCTCCACCGACATCCTCCCCAGCAACTGCTTCTTCATCGCAAACTCGCCCATAGCCCGCATGTTGATTTCATCGCTGTTCTCTCGAAGCTTAGACCTAAACTCTGGGTCGTTGCGGTCCGGTTTACGTGACTTGAGACGCTTGTGATGACGTGTGCGGATGCGGATCGCTAGGGCGTACTCGTCGTCAGTACAGTAGTGCCTACGGGACCAGTGAAATGTCGGGCCTAAGAGATGCCTGGGAAAGGCCACATTGCGTTCGACAGCCATTTGCGGCTAGGAGAGGGGGTGCCGATTACTCTGATTTCAAATCCAAATACTGTTGGCTTCTGGTCTAATTAGTAACGTCAGGATGACATAAGTAAATAATAGCTCACTCCAACAAGAGAATTGGTCGGGAAATGAAGAGCAGGCAAAACAATGAGCTTTGCACACCCTAGATTACATTGAAAGACTAGCTGAAAAAATCAATAATCATAAGAAGCTGTACTATGGATGAATGAATCAGCTGAACTTAAGAATGGATTAAGTACCATCTGGGGAGGCGGAGAGGCATGTAAACCTTGATTGAATAGTTTACCCTGACTACACTTCCGTCCGAATTGAATGTTATCCACCAGTCCACAATGCGTTTTCATAAAAGTAAGAGAAAGTGTATCACACTACTAAATATTCCGAAAAACTGCATTTTGAAACTATGCGCGACAATACTCGCCGCGATCTCATCCTCTTGCGCACGATCGTTTCTCCCACTTAACAGGCAATTTACCTAACCCTGAAGACATCTCCGGTGTCGTTATTTTGATACCTTCGTAACGGAGTACAAAAAATCTAGCACTAGATTTAAAGCGTAAACCGGCTTGTGTCCAATTGGTACGTATATAGTCAGCACTCCGCCAATGTCATCCGCAATTTCATTCTA
This sequence comes from Lipomyces lipofer, assembly GCA_003705915.2. Classification (NCBI taxonomy): domain Eukaryota; kingdom Fungi; phylum Ascomycota; class Lipomycetes; order Lipomycetales; family Lipomycetaceae; genus Lipomyces; species Lipomyces lipofer. The sequence goes on along the minus strand of PPJX02000140.1, from coordinate 33,818 downwards.
CCACCACAGAGCGCACACATAAAAAGGATATTATTGCAGAGAATAGATGGATATCCTCAAAAGACTATGATCCAGATGGCCAACCATCGCAATGCTACATCCTATAAATAGTATGATCGACACCGGGGCGAGGTCGCCTCCGCACGAGCCGGTTCAACAACAATGGCCACTTCCACCGGTATGTAATACCCAGCAGCAAACTTCCTCGTCCTTGCGTACGCCAGTACTGTCTGAGTTGCCAGTGGCGAACGATATTGATAGTTGTCAAAGCGTAACGGGCAAGTTATATGTGAACGATGCGGGAGGATGAACCTGAATTGTGTTTATCGGGAACCAGAGAATGGCGAGTCCGAACCTCTAGGAAGGATATAGTCATCTGGGCCGAAGTGTAAGTCCTTCTGTGTCTCAATATTTTACCCTTAGACGCATATTTAACTTCTACAGGTTGCTCAAAGCACGGAAACCATTGAAGAAGAAGAGATCTATCAGTAACGGCAAATCTTCTACGAGTACTAAACTATCCTCTCTCGGCGACCAGATATCGCGCTCTACTCACCAAATCGATTGCATCGAGTATCTGATCTCATCCCGAGCTGAAGCTGCGGGGGGCCGGTACTGGGCCACAAAATGACTCGGCATACACTCCCACAACTTTCGCGAAAGCTATCAGACAATCCTTTACCTCACATCGAGTCTGATGTACTTGCATCTCTATCTTCCGGTCTTGTTTTCAACAAACATTATTGCGGAGAACTCACCTTATGCCATCCATGATGTTGAAGTAGCGTTGGGCTCCATCGCCGAGCTGTCACGTCTTCATTGTGAGACCGATCTCTACGCGTCCCGTCAGATTCGCTACAACTATTTCCTTGTCTCGGCTTTATGTGTTTTGTTTACAGCAATTATACATGCGTCTCATGTGTTCTCGGCAAGGGTGCAGGAAGGAGTTCAAAATTCCACTGGATTGATAAAATTTTTCTCCAAGGTTTCGTGTGTTGGAAAAAGGATATGGGTTGCAGTGAAAACCTTATGTGTGTGACCGCAGCGTATGGACTTTCAGCGAGAGTGTCAGGTAGTGAATTATCTATGTAGAATCCTATGGAAACGACCGATGAGATGCACCTGCTCAAGGAGCGCAGCAATATATTCATGCCGGTGGACTTGCAAGTGCAGGGACGTCTCATTCTACGAAGAGTTCCGGTATCGATACTACTTCTTATTTCTGCCGTTAGGAATCAAAGCGACTACGCACCTAACGGAACGATGCAGAGTAAAAACTACGACAGTCAGGTACATCCAACGCAGCCGCTGCAGTCACAGATTCCCATGCCAATTGGATTAAAGGCTACGCACGTGGCGCAGATAGTTTGGTCCAGGGAAAGGGAGAGACATCGTGTGACGATGAATTGTTTAGGCTTATGGAGAATTTCTTTTGATTAGGGTGATTGGGGTTTGGAGTCTGTCGATTGAATGCTATATCGGTTTCAGATTTCCGCAGAGGTTACGACGGTATCATGGCCACTAAACTTCGCGGACCATATTCGCTTAAAGTCGATGTCAATTGATAACAAAATGGGACAAAAAATAATTAATTAGAGGTACAGACATTGGTACCTTATTTCCTCTATGCTTAACCTAGAAATTGAGGCGAGACTGCGAGAGACAGACAAGGCTAGGGCTATGTCATTCCGTCTTTTGCCGCGTATCCGTTTTTTGCCGCGTACCGTGTAAGCGCCGCACAGTACTTGTTATGTTGCCGAGCATTGACAGCCAGAGAGGGCAAGGGTTTCTGCACAACACCACGCGAGTTTTCAACTTCCCGGTTTCGGCCTCATCGTCATTTGTTTGCCCGTTGCGAAGTCATGACGCCAATACCAGCCATGTGTTACGCAATTGAAGCTCGGAACATCCCATTACCTCAGTATGAGATCCAAGTATCGGGACGGCGTCTGGATGCCGTTTGATCCGTACGGAAGGTAACGAAAGCGCTTCCGCTCGCGGCATAGTTTATGACGCGATAGTTTCTCGCATTGTGATCGGATATGTACTGTAAAAGTGAAGGATGACGTGGAGATGCTAGTTATCTATTTGGCGGTGGGAATGGGATGCCGTCCTTGCCGCGTGCTTTAAATCTCAGGTGACGGTGGTTTGTTATTTTTAACTCCGCGGATAGGGTCGATATTAATACGTTCCATCCTCGCTCGGCGATTGAGTATTTCGAATTCTTCCTCGCCTTTGTTTTTCACTTATCGATATATTTTTATTTGACATTGGCAATTATGGCTTCCAGCGATATTATACTCTCCATACTAAAGGTGTACGTCCTGCAGCATCCATTCCTTTCCGCTGCTTCCAGCATTCCACTGGGATTTATCATTTACGTCATCTTCAATGAATTTATTCGTGCCAGTTTGCGAATCCCGAATTTCGACGGTCCAAGAGGCTACCCATTATTTGGAAACATTCCTCAGATCAGATCGAACGCGTCTGAGCGCTATCGAAACTGGGCGAAGAAATACGGGCCAATATTTCAGGTCCAGCTTGGAAACGTCCCTGTGTTGATAGTGAACTCAGCAGCGGCAGCCCACAAAGTCTTCGTGTCGAATTCTCAGGCTACTATATCAAGACCGATGTTCTACACTTTCCATAAGGTTAGGATTTATCTTATTATGGAGCTCTATTTTACGCAGAAGCTAATTTGGTTTAGGTGGTGTCAACAACTGCTGGATTTACAATCGGCACCTCCCCATATGACGAATCCCTCAAGCGACGTCGCAAAGCCGCTGCCTCAGCTCTTAACCGTCCTGCAGTCCAAAGCTATGCCCCTCATGTGGACCTAGAGACGAAAGAATTTCTCAAGGACGCATTTGAGATTGGTAGGAAGGGTCAGCTCCCGATTGATCCCCTCCCTATTGTCCAGCGCCTCAGCCTGAACCTCAGTTTGACTCTCAATTGGGGAACCCGAATCGATAGTGTTCACGACCCGCTATTCGAGGAGATCACGGAGGTCGAGGAGTATGTGTCGAGATTCCGAAGCACAACCGGAAACATCCAGGACTACGTTCCAATTTTCAGAATGAATCCTCTCAATGGTCGTTCTGCCCTTGCAAAGAATATGCGTGCGCGTCGTGATGTCTATCTTACGCGGATGAACAGAGAACTGGATGAGCGGATTGCCAACAAGACTTACAAGCCGTGTATCCAGGCCAACATCCAACTTGACCCGGAGGCAAAGCTCCTCTCTGCCGAATTAATGTCTGTTTCTCTTACCATGGTCGCTGGTGGTCTCGATACTATCACGACTCTCGTAGCCTGGGCGCTTCCACTACTTGCTGCTCGGCCTGACATTCAGCAGAATGCCTACTCGGCTATCAGGGAATACTTCACCGAGGATGAGATACTTTGCGACGCACTTGAGGATCAGAAGTGCGCATATGTTGCTGCTCTCGTGAGGGAACTCCTTCGAATGTACACTCCTCTCCGGTTGGCTCTTCCTCGTGTCGCCGAGCGCGACTTCATCGTTGATGGCAAGATTGTGCCAAAGGGCACTGCCATATTTCTCAATTCGTGGGCCTGCAACATGGACTCAGAACTTTGGCCCGATCCAGCGGTTTTTCGTCCCGAACGGTTTTTGGAGAAGCCTGGCGCGCCTATTTTCACATATGGCCAAGGTTCGCGTATGTGTGCTGGCTATCTCCTCGGCAACAGGGAGCTATACCTCTTGTTTATGCGGATCATCTCTGCATTCGAGATCATCGAGCACGAGAAGATTGACTGCAATCCACTCACTGGTCTTTCGGATCCGACAAGTCTGGTGTCGACACCGAAGCCGTATAAGGTCGTCTTCAAGCCGCGGAGTCAGGATATTTTGGAGAGGGCATTCAAAGATTATAAGCCTGTTAATGTGCAGATATAAGTTGGACGTAATTTTGATGATGTATTTTAATATTTCTTTGATTTTGGTGTCGTTTATATGCAAAATAGTTCTCTGTACTAGCCCTGGTGGTGGTCAGAGTCATGGGCAATAAAGTTGGGCTCAGGTTTTCAGATCGTTCATTTGGCTTGCCGAATAGTTGGAAATTTATAGCGGTCTTCATAACTATTTGGACTTAATCTCCTCATTAGGGAATTAACATTTTCGACTCTCTAAGCACGGTGTCTCTGGCTCTCTCTGTCTCTTTTAGCCTTAACCCATAAAAAAAAAATTTCCCCACCTCCAAGGCGATTAGTGCATTTCGAGTTAGAGACAGGATTGCGATTGGCTTTAAGAATTTGGTCTTGCAGGCGGTATCATTTGCAGTGATGGAATTGCTTCAGTATCAGGCGTCACAAATGTTGGCCCAGACAGTTCGAGATGGAAGAATAATAGATTAGTGCCGCTACACCCCGCAAGGCTGGTGCTACCGGGAATCGACAGGCCCGCGTCACCGGTGGCGGTCGGGGTCATTGAGGTAATTCTTGCTTACCATTAATCATGTACGCCTTACTCCAGACGATGATGATGTGATAGAAGTTCACAGATGATTTCAGAGACTAGAAACTCCTGATGAGCTGATATGGCTTACGATGACCGTGTGGCCAATTATGCAGCCTCTGGAGCTAGTCTTCCGAAGGCGCTAAATCTAGAATATCTTTTCATGGGTAGAATTGGTAGTTTCACGTATAGTTACAAAACTAACAGTTGAATCCATTGTCGAGTAGTTTGGATTCAAATCCGATCAACCGTATGCGACCAGCTCGATTTAACCAACTAATTTCAGACATTTAACGTCTCTCCAGTACCGCAACGCTGCAAAGGGCGCTATCTAAAAACTAAATTGATCCACAGAAACTGCGACGGGCTATGCGCAGAGAAACTATCCTGAACCACATTCACTTCTTCTCGATTGGAGAGCAAGCATAACGCATTCACCATCATACTAACCGAAATTCTCCCACGATGCCAACATTCATACAGAGGCTGTCTCTACCATTCTCGCCGGGCTGCATCGAAGACGGACTTCGAATTCGTCATCACAAATTTGATTTGCGGGCCGGTTTTACATGATTCCGAATCAGATTAGATGCGACCCCTTCGACATGAAAGAGCAAGCTGATTGGATCAATGGTCTGAGATGGTAGGATCTGGGGGTGTGGCCAGAATATTTTGGCAACGGCATTGACGGCTACCTTGCTACCTTGCCGGTAAGGGCATTGAGTAAGGTCGATTTTTTGATCGCAAAGGAGATCTTGGCAGAGCTGTGGGGACGAATGCTCACCAAGATATTGCCGTACTTCCACGAGGTATGAAATCGGTTTCTGGCGAACCCAGAATGGGTCAACAGCGAGACCGGAACGTTCGACGACCTCCTCTCGTTTGGATCAAGAGCTTATTACGGACTGGGGCACCTATGGCATGGCCATGGATTTGCATACCACTTTCGTCTCAGGTGCCACAAGGCCCATCCGCTCGAGCAGTGCACCGCGGTACGCTGTACAATTTGTATGCGCTTGAACCGCTCAGCGGATCAACGTTACTCTGTCAATGGACGTCAAGGAGAGGTGAGCACTACGCCAATCGTTCCCTGCTATGAGCCTATCTCACTAATCTATCATCTTATAGCGCTGAGTCCGCACTCGCGGTCGAATACGGCCGCATGAGGACGAGAAGTCACTCAAGGTACATAATGTGGCAAGTCAGACAATTTTTAATACAATCTTGGTTCGTAAATCAATGACTTACTCTAAATCTGATGATGAACTCCTGGACTTCTCAGACTCGGAGATCTCGACTAACTGCAAAAATCATATAGACTGCAGATGCCGATGATGCAGGCTGATTGACCCTGTATCACAAGAAAGCTTCCGACAAAATGCTGACAAATTTAGATGTCAGGTTCCCATTCATCAAGAGTCAGGCATTAAACTTCCAGATGAAGTACTAACAGTTGTATTGCTTCTGAAAGGTATTAATGAACGTTCTTATAATTTGTACAGTGGAGCTACTTGTAATATGACGGGGAATGGTGTAAACAACGAATATTCGGGAACGCGTACTCTACTTTCCGAATCTGAATCAAAAAAAAAAAATCTTAATAACCTGCCCGAGAATTGCTTCTCGATATGAAGATGGCTGTGAAATTCTTGAGGGAAATGCAATGATTGGCACCAGACGTAAGCGTGAGAATCTGATCCATCTGGATATTGTCAACTCGGAATAAGTCAACTCTGTTTATTGCGGTTTAGCCATCCCATGAGCCGATGACTCGGGTTTCGCCCAAAGTCGGGATACTGGAGGAACTGAGTTTAGTGCATGTGTTGGACATAGGCTAGGTGAGGGCCCGGCCCATCCCACTTGGAGCTGCCTCCCCAAACGGATTGTTTGAACATATTCCTCCGCAGCCCTCTGTCACGCCACCCAAGTGCTTTCACGCGCCTGATGCCCTTCCGTTCGTCGTCGTCCGCTCCAAGGCGCTCGGCCGGCAAGCGTGCCGCCGAATGGCTGTCCCAAGAGGGCAAAACGCATGCCCTGTTACTCGCCGATCGCCCAGAGGATTAATGGCCACGCCGCAGAGATCTTTCCCTTATATCAGTGAACGGCCATCTGTTCACTCCGCCGAAGAGGATTATACTTCCCGCAATAACTACTCTTCGCGGTTAGGATTCTTGCTTCGAAGATTGCTAGTTTAATGGGCTTGTGGGCTTGGCTGCAACCCGGCCAAAGTTATATGTCATATTCATGTGATGGCATACGAGTTTGCTTCCTTCATTTTTATTTTCTTTCTTAATGTAACAATTTCGTATATTCTCGCTTATTTACTTTTGTTACACTTCGTCCATTGTTGCCTATCTTCCAGTGCCGTAGTCTTACACCGACTGTGGGCAGTGCGCAGTGAGAGGACGCGGACATTGTAGCAGTCGTAACATAACTAGTGAAAAGAGTAATCTAATACACTGTTGCCCGGTATTTTCCTATATGCACTCGAGAAGTACTGACTATTGTTACTGACTATGTTTGTTGTTATTTATTATTTATTAATTGCATTTGGGCCAATTTCGTATTTGCCAGGAATGTTCGTATGGCTTGATGTTACTTTACTTATTGATGAAAACGGTTTCGGTGATGGTATTTTGTGCCAAAAACAATATGGCCAACTAATTCCAACGTCCGCAACATACATCACTCTGATAGCCAATACAGCATTAAGAGGTAATTACGGTTCCGCACGATTGATAACAATATTGAGATTAGCAAGTGGCATTGAGGAGCATCGGGTCCAAGTCAACTGAACTATGACGTCATCGAATCGGAGCGATTATAACGTCGTCCCCGACAACTACCCCGCATAAACCTTGATGCTGCTTCCACTTTCCGTACACATGTCCTGTCGCCTAGTGGTTAGAATCCCAAGGTGTTCGAAAGATTTATTCCACTCGAATTCGATTACACTGCTCGTCGTCACGGACTTTCAGCGAAACCATTTTCGCCACAATTGCTTCTATTTCGAATTAGGTATTCGAATTGGGTATCGAACTATACTTAACTTTTGCCCAGAGAAGGCATTGAACCTATATACCAACCCTATTCAAAGTCATGCTTTAACCGGTAAGCTATCTAGGCATTTAAACCATCCCAGTGGACCAAATGCTCTGAATTGCGAACCACTTTTCTGATATCTCCCACGATCAGTAGTAATATCGCCATCAACTTATGGTTCCTTCATTGCCTCGAAAAGCTGAACCCTTTAGATACTCTAATTATCAGTCTAGTTGGAGATATTCTATTTCACTAAATATCTGCTTCTTTAACCATCTCAAGCTACGTTTGACTGAGTCCTCGCAGCATGACATCATTCCCTCGCCCGTGGATCGAAATCCCAGCTTCGTCGCACTTCTCACTGCGGAACATTCCCTTTGGAATTATCTCAACCACTGATAATACGCGTCACCGTCCGGCGGTCGCCATTGGCAACTGCGTCCTTGATCTTCTCGAGTTCTCAACGCTCGGCGGTTTCGAGGAGTCAGCATTCACAGAACCTTCTGTGTTCGAGCAACCGACGTTAAATGCTTTTGCAGCGCTCGGAAGACCGATTCATCGTCTGGTGAGAAAGTATCTACAGGATATTTTCACCGCAGGCGGACCATACGCCGATGTGCTTGAGCGTAATCCTTTTCTCAGGGAGAAAGCTTTTATCGAGATGTCATCCGTCCGTAATCATCTTCCTATGAACATCGGAGATTATACAGACTTTTATGTTGGCCTCAATCATGCACGTAACTGCGGAGTTATTTTTCGCGGCCAAGAGAATGCGCTGAGTCCAAACTACTACCAAGTACCCTTGGGATACCATGGTCGTGCAAGCTCGATTGTGATATCTGGGACGAATATCCGCAGGCCAAGTGGTCAAATTCTTCAGGATCCAATGGCTGCAAAGAAAGTGCCTGTGTTTTCGCCGTCAAAGAGATTGGATTATGAGCTGGAGTTGGCGGCCTTTATTGCAACTGGCAATGAACTGGGACAACCGATTCCAATAGACGAGTCAGAGGAACATATATTTGGATATGTGCTAATGAATGATTGGAGTGGTATGTTTAAGAGATTGCATTTAATCTGACAGTTGCTCACGCTGGATTGCAGCTCGCGATATCCAAGCGTGGGAGTACGTCCCTCTGGGCCCCTTTACGGGAAAGAACTTTGGGACGTCGGTGTCACCATGGGTAGTGCTGCCTGATGCGTTAAAGCCTTTTAAGACGAAATCATTGACGAGGCCGCCTGAGGCCGGCGACTTGCTGCCGTATTTGAACGAAAAGGAGGAGGCTTCTGTGTATAATGTGGACCTGGAAGTAGAGCTGACGAGTGAGTATGCATATTCCTTATTGCGTGCATACGCTCGCTAACGGGAGATTGTGGCATTAGCTTCAGAGGGAGATAAGGCCGTCATATCTCATGGATCGACGAAGTATCTCCTCTTTTCCTTCGCTCAGATGCTTGCGCACCACACAATTACAGGTGCTAACCTGCGTACTGGCGACCTTATTGCGTCTGGCACGATCTCAGGAGATGATGATTATTCATATGGTTCTATGCTGGAGAAATCGCTGGCAGGGGAGCGCGACATTATAATCGGCAAATCAAAGAGGAGGTTTCTGCAGGATGGAGATACGGTTAGGTTTACGGCTGTGGCGGACGACGGGTCTGGAGCTGGTTTGGTGGGATTTGGAGAAGTAACGGGGACCATATATGAAGCCATCGGTATCGAGAGTGCCGTATAAGGCGATATCAGACAGATTTAGTGGTAGTAATCGGTCGAATAGCTGGTCTGGTTCCACGAAGGAAGTCGTGAGAAGTTGTCAATTGAGCGGTTGACCGAACGTTCCAAGTTGTCGAACGGACTGGAGTTTTCTCGCGAGTTTCTTGGCAATAAGGCAATCGAAAGAAAACTTCCGAGGAAGATCGACCCACCTCTACGTCGTACCGTGGCTCTTGTTTCAATATTTGTGTGCATTGATATCGAGTAATTATCGGCAACGCCAAATGCGAGGACTTAAGAGCATGATCTCATTCTGAAAGGAAACGATTTGTACCTCGACACAAGAACATAAAGAGAGATAGAAGTTACATGATAATTTGGGAGACTGTCATTCCGAATTCAGATATTTTGCTCAGACCTCGGAAGCTGCCATTATATTGGGTGGTATAGCCTCCAATCGATGGTCGACGAGCGGACAACGATTTTGGTTTCTACATTCATTTCATTGCTCATGGATTCACACGCGTAAGGTGCATGTCCGCGCAATTCTGCTAGATCCCCCCGAACGGGACCTAATCTAACACTTACACTTGTCAATTCAGCGAAGGATGCCACGTGTCAGACACAATCGAAAGCCTAATGAGTTGCATTCAACAGCTCTCTAAGCGTGCAGTAGACGATATGTAGTCCAGTGGGGTACCTGGAATCGTGTCTGCAGCCTGTTGAAGGATCTGAACCTGCATACACTACGATCATCAGTCTATTCCAAAAAGTACTCGCGGTACATTAGAACGGCACCGTTACCTTTAGTTTACCAAGCATACTTTCACTGGTCCGTAGCATCATATCAAGAGTCTTCATAGTCAAGGTAACCGTCGAATTCATACTGCTCTTCATAGTAACCAGGATCCATATAAGTAACCAAGAAATCATTAAACTCGTCATCGGATTCTCCACCTATGATTGTTCGAATCTCGCTGTCACTAAAATGGACACTGAGTACTCTCGTGGACGGTCTTCGCAATTTTGCGAATGCCAGAACAAACTGCGGCGCCAATGATTGCGGAATTAGCAACTGGTCTGCAGGCATCCATTCACATGCTAGTGTATGTGGCCGTGGCGGGTCATCGAAATAAGTAACGCATCTATGTATGATGAATGACGTCTGCGGTATTCCTTTCTGGTGTGATTCATTTCCTATCTCCGATAGCTCTCTTATGCTCGACATCCACCACAGCAGTTCATGCCACTTCTCATCGTACAACATGAAATCGTCGTATTCAGCAGCTTTCCGATCCGTGAAGAGTCTCTCGATCTCGACAGTCTGCAATCCATCCGATCGGTCAACCAATAACTGCATGACATCTACCGTCATCTTCTCCCAGCGACATCCTTTCAAATTGAGAACTCTCCACGCTTCCGGCGTTGTTGTAACAGCGTCCCGCCACGCGCGACTCAAGCTTTGCAGGTGTACAGCTTTAGGAGCATCGAGACCTGCGCATACGATGATTTGCCGCATGATTTCCAGAGGTAGGTATTTGGCTGGATCTCGTTTCTTTGACATGTCATCATCCAATGAAGACACAGTAACTTTGCTGAGTATTGTAATGGGTATGACAACTTGCTTTTGAATGCTGCTCACGCGCTATTACAAGTTAGTCACAGTCTAGTCTATCTTAAAGGAATCTACCATATACCTCTTTCAAACGCGCTTGCTCTGTCAGGAGGAGTGCCCGATACGCGCTTTGTCCCACCAATTTCTTTATGTGTTCATCACGAGACTGCAGTCCTTTCTCATAGACCTTCTCCGCTTCAGCGTAGTTCCCCATCTTCTCATATACCGTACCGGCTTGCAAATATCCCTGGAATAGTTTGAGTACACAATGCCAAATTCGGATCAGGTAGTAAGTGACAAACCGCAATGCTCGCGCGATCGATTTCGATCATCTTCAACGCGTCCGCTAATGCGAACTCGTAGAATTCGTCGCGATCCTTCCGAAGACAAGCAAGAGACCGCCGTTCCATGTCGAATATATCAAGCTGGGTAAAATGAGCTGCCTATAATATAACATGTTACAAGAGTTGATCGATTTAAATGAGTGCGTCCGTCATACCAGTGAAAAACACTGAATCGCGCTCATGTAATTTTGCCTTTCAAACTCGAAATTGGCTATGCTGCACTGCAATGCAAAAGTGCTTAAATCGCGCACTAGTGATTCGCCTTGCGAGGGAAATTTTAGGTTGCTCATGGTGAGTGCATGACCAAATGCTGCACCGATAGTGATATATGGCGAGCGGCGACAGACGGTCGTGTGAGGTGCGGTGTGGATCTAGTTAACCAGAGAAAAGACAATCTAACTGACGTTGCCACGTCTAGCGCGTAAATAAAAAGAGAAAAGAGTTTGCAGCTCCCAATAAATATATTATAATTTCTATTAATTGCTAAGCTGCCACTGTAAATCTGTAATAATACAGATCTAGGTGAGCGAACTCGCAACACAACGCCGAAGTTGTTTCGACTAACTTCCTCGTCGTGAGTTCAGAGCTAACTGTTTTTAGTAAAAATGTGGCCCTAGAGCCACGTAACCCTACCCTAATATATCAAATTCATCATCCTTAAAGTTAGCGTTCCCCTATATACCCGACGGTTCTACGGGGTAGAGTTTAATTTTACGATCCCATTTTTGATGAGATGGTCGAAGCATTGGCTAACGTATAGACCGACCATTCGTCACTCCATACCATCTACATCCTTGCTTCATCGTCCAACAGCGGGTGCTCTATGGCAATCTTGAGGCGCTATTTCACATTGACTTCATTAAAAGATTGGAATTCCTGTGCGCTCAAAACCCAAGTTCCTTCAATCACACGAGATTGACCAACTAACCACTTATTTGCATAATGAGCGTTCTCCTAGCAGCTCGTGTAATGGCTCTTACAAGCCTACGTCTTAGGGCTGTTCCGAATATTAGGTTTTGCGCACCATTTTTTCTTGCGAATAACGAATAACGAATATTATTCGCAGCCTATCCACGGTGCGAATAATTTTGCGGATATATTCGCCGAATATTCGTTCGGCAATGAATTAAGTCTATTCAGTACTTTTTTCTCCGTCGGCTACTTCCTCGGATCGGTACCCTCTCAGATTCTTATCAACAAGGTCCGACCGTCGCTAGTTATTCCAACAATTGAGATCATATGGAGTGGCGTTACAGTTTCTACAGCGGCTTGTCAAAATGCCAGATCAGTATGGAGTTCTTTATGCTTTTGACAAGGCGGTTATAATGATTTACAATCTAGATTTACGGCGTACGCTTAGTCATGGGATTTCTGGAGGCCGTATGCAAGCACGGGCAACTTTTGACGTCATGTAATCGTTTTTAACTTCCGATAGTCTATTTTCCCGAGTTTCAGCCATATTATTGGAAGCTGGTATACTCCCGAGGAACTTGGAAAGAGATATTCTCTCTTCTACATGGCGCAACCGCTTGCAAACATGTTCTCCGGCTACATTCAAGCAGGTGTCTATACCTCGATGGATGGTCTCTCTGGATTAGCTGGATGGAGGTATGGTTCTTCAAGTCCGTGTACTATCCAAGCTCACGATTAGTATTTGTAGGTGGCTGTTCATCATTGATGGTGTTGTCTCAATTCCCGTTGCAGCATACGGCTATATTGCCTTACCAGACTATCCGACAAATTGTCACGCATTTTACTTGGACGACAGAGAACTCGAAATTGCCAACTTACGCATAATGCGCGCTGGTAGGAAGCCACCGGAGCCGATTACCACGAAGAAGTTCTTTCGAATGTGGAAGACATGGCGACCGTACTTGTTCCTTCCGCTTTACAACATAGATCTTTTGACTTTTTACTTCCAGTTCTTCAATCTTTGGCTGCAGTCATTGCATGTCTACACTGTCCAGCAGCTGAATCTCATTCCGACTGGTGGATATGCCGTGGCATTGGTGTCAGGATATGTTATGGGCAGTATATCCGATACGATGGGCATGCGCTGGCCTTGCTGGCTATTTGTGGTTGTGTGCAAGTTCGTTGGAAGTACGATTCTAGCAGTTTGGGACGTCGGATTTCATGCGAAAATGTTTGGCTTCTTCATTGGGTTTATCGGGTACGCAGGGTTTCCACTCCTTCTTACGTGGTCATCTGAAGTTTTCCAGGATGACCCTACTTCTCGTGGAGTTCTTATTGGCTGGGGTAATACCGTCAATATGATTTTCGGGTTTTGGTGGAACGTGGTCGTGTATCCGTCAAAGCACGCCCCGGTATATCCAGTCGGATATAAGCTTATTGCGCCGTGAAGAAGGAGCAGAAAGGCAAGGTCTTCAATGAGTATGGGCTGGCAGTTGAAAAAGAGGATCTGGTAGAGCCCGTCGAAGAAACTGGCAATGCATCAGCGAGTGGCTCTATACTAGTTGAACTCGATAATGTCAAGAAGGTGAGAGTTAGAACTGAGGTTCAGCCAGTTGGAGGATTGGCGTACGGTGAGCAATAATAGACGATTTAAGATGCACACTCAACACGAGAGCCACATCTTCGCAGGGGGACAGCTGCTTCAAATTATTGGGCTTAAGTGGAGAGTACTATATTCGTGTAGCTGAATGAAGGTGTGGCAATTACAAGTAAGAATCGTCTCGTCAACTAAAGAAATCTGTTGAAACTTATCTCTAAAACTCTAAATGTATATTTAATATAATATTATATCTGTAACTGCAATCATCTTTCGAATTGGAGCAGTCAGGCTGTCGCGATAACGACAAGCTACCGATGCTTAAGATTTATGACAACAGAGCAAATATCCCATTTCGACGCGGGCAACACCAGTCGTGTTGCACAACTGCTTAGCCCCAATCACCGTACTACCTACGTTACTTTCCTGGCACTTTTGGGGGCGTATCATAAAATGTAAAATGATTGCGAAGAGATTCTGTGACAATAACGTGCTATTCTAAAAATGTAGATGTACAAGGACCATCTATAAATTACGTCCAACTGCCGTCCCACAACGCCCTAACCCTAACCATGAAGTCAAACAGCCCTAACATGCTGCTTTCCTAACCCGCAGAACCGTACAATATCGCGATGTTGAAACTCAAAATTTCCCTCATCATAAAAGTGCGGACAACCCTTTCCCTCCGCCTCAAAATTCGTGGGGGGAAGGGAGTGGAATAGGATTCCCCAAAAATTACTATGGGAAATACTCCTCAAACTCCCGCTAGTGGTGGATCGCGGGAATATATTAGGTGGAGTACGAGGGGTTTATCTCGCTGTCAGATCAAGTAATAAGTCCTAGTATTCAAGTAGTATCTACTTGTGTTCACTCGCTCCAGTCTAGTCCTATCTCACGTGTCCAAGTTCTTCGCCCAGTCCAGTCCCGTTACCGGTACATTTGTTCATGCCAGACCTGTCAACCGATGAAGGTCCCCAGACAGGTCCCCTACGGCACATTAAAATCCCTTATGGCCCCTGAGGTGCCATGGCACAGTATTGAAATGGACTTTATTACCGACCTCCCAGATTCCCATGGATTCGTCAGTATTCTAGTGGTGATAGACCGATTCTCGAAGATGGACCATTTCATTGCAATCACCAAGACTTGTACGGTTTCTGAACTGGCTCGACTTTTCTTGTCCCCTATATTCATGCTCATTGGCCAATTGAATCGAAAGATTGAATCAGAAAGCGAGTAACTCAGACGAATACAATGGCATCGCGCGATACCCCCAAATCAACAGAATCAGTCCTATAGTATCATAGCAATAATATATTGGAATATACTAGTTAGTCGCCATGCGGCCCCATGGTCAGTAAATCATCCCGTAACCAAATTTCTCTCACATACGACATCATTAAATAGTTATTGGGGTAACAAACCAAATACAAATACGACTGCTCCGCTACAGCCTTCGCACCATATATATCCACAGGTTTTCATTGCTATGGTGTGTTCAATGAAAATTCGTAGGTTGAAATCTATCGAGATAGCATTATGTTGGGGTCAGGGTTTAGGGACTGCACAACTGCCAAAACTGTATTGTATGTAGATGCTTCCAAAATTTGGGAGTCGATGGCTGGATCAAAATGCCTTACAACTACCTAGTAGTAAGTAAGAACAAGCATTTAACAGCACATATTAGCATCGATCTACAGGTACTTCCACAGAAATGGTTCACAATTCGAAATCACAAAATCCAAAGAAGCGAAAGCGTTCGAAGCCCGAGAAAGCAGATCTAGCTACACCCGACTCGCCAGCAGATAAGCGAGCCAGTACGAAGGAGAGCAAGGAACGAGCAAAGAAAGGGGATGTGGTACCAGTAACGGTACAGGAGCAATCTGTTGTGGAATGTCATGAGTACCTTACCAAGTTTGCGACAAGTCGATCTATGTGGAAATTTTCGAAGCAGAAGCAAAATTGGCTGTTGAGGCACATGTATGATGTTGAGAAGATACCCGAGAACTTGGAAGATAACTTGTGGATTTATATCGAAAAGATAATGGGCGGCGCGAGAGAGAGGCTCTTAAATGATGCTCGGGTACTGGTTAAGGCATTAGAGAGCCAAAGCGAAAACAAAGAGGACGTGAAGGCTAAGGAACAGCAGTCTGAAGAAGCTAGGAAACAGGAAATAGAAGAAAACAAAATCCAGAATGAAGCTTCTGTCGACGAAATGAAGCAGAGGAGAGCAAAGGCCATTTTGAGGGCGCTCGGGCAGGAGCACCGCCAGGAAAGTGAAACGACAGAGAGCAGCGGAGAAAGTTACCTTAGCAACGATGATGATACTGACAGTGACGACGACTCCAGCAGTGACGAGCCTACGACATCATCATCGTCTTCATCGTCATCCTAGTCCTCAGTCGCAATGACCATCACATATCTCGTTCATATCTCGCGAAGCCGTGTCTTGTGAATAGCTAGAATTCTAACACGAATTCATATCATGTACTGTAGAGGTAGAAGCCAACTTTGGAAATTATATTCTCTAGCCATATTCAGTTGACTCGTATTTTACATGTAGCACGCGTCCGAACACGTCCAGCAAAACGGCGTGTATCTATGCTTATATAAACTCTTGGCGTGCTGAAATATACACTGCCCCTGCAATACCTACCGATGAGCTGCAGCCAATTCCTACTGCTAACCGCGTAAGCGACTCTACTAATATATCTTTGTCGAAGTCCTCTTTATAAAGCAACTAGAGTACTATTTTCTCGTTTAGCGATATCCCACATACTATCTACTCGGTGGAAACGGCAAATAAAATGAGCATTCGGTTTCAAAATATCCAGGTATGTTGTGCTCATTAAGAAAGTGGGAGGACACGTAAAGTCATGGTTGACAATATGGTGGTTACAATTTTGAGCGCAATAGTTGACAGTACACTTTATAGGTCCAGCAATTCGTTGAGCGATTTAAGGTAGTCACGCATAGTGTTTATTTTCTTCCTTTCTCGAGGAGTGGTTGGGTATGCTAATCATGTCAGACCGACTCGACTCTTCTACGGAGTCGCGTCGGCACGATCCGCCCCATGAATGAATTCTTTGACCTCAAGCGGGTGTCCAAGCCTACAAACATGGGAGAAGTGCAGCGCCGCGTCGGATATAATGTCACGTACTTCTCCGCGAACTACATGATTGTCTTCGCAATCCTGCTAGTGTACAGTTTGCTTACGAATTTCCTGCTCCTATTTGTTTTGGTAAGTAATGAGTCGAACCATCATCATGCTTTGACGGAGACGGGCCAGAGCTTACAGCGAGTAGATGTTTGTCACTGCAAGTTTATACGGAATCAGCCAGTTGAACGGAAATGATCTGAATCTTGGTATGCTTTATCTTTCGCACAAAAGTATATCGCGATTCTGACCAGGTCATTTATTGCAGGCTTTACCAGATTGACCACTTCACAGCTCTATGTTGGCCTGCTCGTCATCGGTAATGATGCTTTATCATGCTCCTTATAGTTTCCTGTAAAGGAAATCCGTTCTAACGTCCCTACAACAGCCGTACCATTGGGTTTTATCGCACGGCCGTTCTCCACCATCCTCTGGTTACTCGGTGCCGCCTGCGTCACGATTATCGGGCACGCCGCCATCATGGATAAGCCTATTGAGAGTGCTTTTTCCGAGGAGGCCGTCTAGGCTGGGGATCGCCTGTCATGGTGGAGGGGACGGGGATGGCTGGATCTAGACGGGGGAGTGGTGGGACGAGGGCCGGTAGTGGAGATAGTTGGTGGAAGAAGAAGACAGGAATGAGTGCGAGCGAGGCCTATAGTAACAACAGGAACAACAGGAACAGTGATGAACACGTTTTTGGGGAAAGCTATTTCATTGTCCGAGATAACGAAAACGGTTCTGCATATTCGACATCAAGACAATCACATTATCATAGTAATAAGAGAGAGCAAAGCCAGAAAGTACTTTTCGACGACCAAGGGAACAGATATGTCGTGGTGGAACCGCCCGTTGGGCAACAGATTCAAGTACCGACTAATCCATTGGGCGAGATCCATCGGAAACAGAGAATTGACGGTCAGCAAGCGGTGCTCCCTACCCCATGGACAGATAGCTCGCTGTTGTATGGTCGGACTCACCATCATACACTAAATAACTTGACAGGTTGGCCTCGTGCTTCATCGTATTTAGCGACATTGAAACCATTGCCGGCTTATTATCAGTCATCGCCATTATTTTCGCGTCGAGCTGTATTTGGCGAGATTAATTATATGCAGCGTCGAGATGGCATTGCAACAGTATCGGTTGTAGATCCCACGGAAAGAAGGATCATCAGTTTGCCAATTGCGTCCAAAGAACCATGGTCGCAACGCTATTACTATCCGTTGCAACCTAATGGGAGAATTAGTGACAATTATTCTCGTCATTAGTTTCTCCTGTGAGGAAGTTGTTAAGCTCGACTCATAGTAGTACTGGTGAAAGTTCAAGTCCTGTTTTAGATTGCATTGCAGCTGAATCCACTCCAACACTCTTAACGTTCTTTAACGGTCATAGATCTCGTATTCTCAGGTTCAAAAGGTACAAAAAGTACAAGCGTAATCTTGTAATATTAGTTACTGCGATGCTGTGGGCTTTGATCATTGTAATTAAGTGGAAGGAGATCGCACTTCCCTGGTTTGTTGTTATGCTTGGATTTCGGAGTAAGCATAGATGTCTATTAGAATCATTTATTGTCAATGCGCTTCAGTCTTTAATGTGTTCTGGACATAGATTTACGACCTGTTTTTTGTTCATCAGTACAGTACTGAGTAAATAATCCTAATGCCTATTTTAACATGGCGTCTTCCGACCAAACTGACAGGATAAAGCCGAACACATCTTTCTTAATAGGACTCTAAGCCATTCATTAATCAACTGTATATCACAATACAAACTGCGCAGAAGAATTGAAAATATATATTAAAACAAAATTTCCCATCCTACAGAACTTGTTTTCTTCGTTTCACGTTCTACATCTGTTACGATACTCTTAGTGGTGGAACAAGCGGACGTGGTTCTCAACGTAAACTATGCCCTTCGAGTCAGCAGCAGCGAAGACGGCATCATCCTGAACGGATCCGCTGGCGGCGGCAATGTACTTCACGCCACTCTTAGCAGCCCTGTAAACGTTATCAGGGAAGGGAAACTGATGACGCGGTTAGCACGAGAATGTCGCGGTAAGAAAACTTACAAAATGAGCACTTACGAAAGCATCTGACGACAGCGAGACACCGTCGAGTTTGGAGAGCCACTCTTTTCGCTCCTCGGAACTAAGAGGGGCAGGGACTTCGACGAACCTTGCCTCGTACTCGGACTTCTCCGGGTCTTCGGTTGGAATCTGGTCGCTGACATAGAGATCAATGGCATTGCTTTTGTCAGGTCTCTTTGTGCCTTTGGCCCACTTGAACGCCAAAACACGCGGGTGTTGACGCAGCCACCAATTGTCGGCCTTATCGCCGGCTAGACGGGTGCAATGGATTCTGGACTGCTGGCCAGCGCCGAGCCCAATGAGCATACCATTCTTGGTATAGGCTACGGAATTGGATTGTGTATACTTAAGCGCAATGGTCGCGACGATGAGATCAGTGATGGCGCTGTCGGGGAGATCCTTGTTCTTAGAGACGATGTCCTTGAACGAGGCGGAGTTGATGAAAATATCGTTGCGCTTCTGAGAAAGGCTGACGCCATAGACTTGTCGTGTCTCGACGGCATCGGGGGTGTAGGAGGGGTCGATCTCCAGGATTGTGTACTTGCCGCCCTTCTTCTTCTTCAGGATCTCGAGAGCTTCAGTCGTGTAGCACGGGGCAATTACACCGTCGGAGACCTCACGGGAGATGATCTTAGCTGTGGTGATGTCAACAGTGTCGGACAGGGCGATCCAGTCGCCAAAGCTGCTCATTCTGTCGGCACCCCGTGCACGCGCGTAGGCAATGGCGAGCGGAGTCAAGTCCTCGTCAGCAATGTCATCGACGAAGTAGATCTTCTTCTCAACATCGGAAAGAGGGACGGCAACAGCCGCACCAGCTGGGGAAACGTGCTTGAAACTGGCGGCAGCGGGGAGATTGAGCGAGATCGAGAGCTCTTTGACAAGGGGCCACGAGTTTAAGGCATCGAGAAGGTTGATGTAGCCAGGGGAACCTGAAAGGACCTTGAAAGGAAGTTCGCCATGTCGGACGAACGCCTGGGCAGGCTTCTGATGAGGGTTAGCACCGTAGCGCAGAGTTAGCTGAGACTTGGACTCGGCATATTTCTTGCGGAAGAAATCCGCGATGGCAGCGTCGTACTCTGCAGTGTGCTCGAAAGCCTAGAGAGGTTAGACAATTAGACCACGCCCATGACACGGCTCTTACTCGGGGCTTACCTTCAAAGCGTAGCTATTCCGTGCATCGGCGCTGATCTCGCCCTTGTCCAATTGCTCGAGGAAACTTGGATAATCTGACGGGTCAGAGAGAATGGTGACTCTGGCGTGATTCTTAGCGGCAGCACGAAGAAGGGTGACTCCACCTATGTCGATTTCCTCGACAGCCTCGTCGATCGTAACATTGACCTTAGTAATGGTCTCCTTGAATGGGTACAGATTGCAGACAACGTAGTCGACTTTTTCAATGCCCTGCTCTGCAAGGTCGTGCTCGTCAGACTCGATATCACGAGCGAGAATACCTTAGTGAAGCGACAATTAGTACATTGAAGGCTGGCCTGGATCAAATGGATAAATACCGGCATGGACAGCAGGGTGAAGAGTCTTGACACGGCCAGAAAGCATCTCAGGCGCATGTGTAATGGCGCTCACATCCCTATTCAAATTTGTTAGTATATGCTCGTTGCATAGACTGTCATTTGCTGAACTTACTCGACTGGAAAACCAGCTTCACGAACGAGTTTCGCGGTCCCGCCAGAAGCGAGAAGGCGAATATCATGCTTGACCAGGCCCTTGGCAAGATCTAATAGACCAGTCTTGTCGTGTACGGAGAGAATTGCAGTCTTCATTGTAATTGTGGGGCGAAGGAATAATTCTGCCGTGAACATTCGAGGTTTTTCACTAGTCGCTTTATGACGTTTGTTGTGGTAAAGAGTTTAGACGACGCCAAACGGTTATGGCGCAAGCGTCTACGAGCTTGCGCACTTATTTTGAAACTATAAAATAGAATTTCTCGACGTAGTCTTCTCTTTTCTTCCTTTTTCTTAACGCTAAAACGACATTCAATCGGCACGAATATATTTGTGTTTTTAAAGCATTCCTATGAGATGTACCCAATTTTCGGCGCATGTCCATGAAATATGTGAATTTTCCACGGTTGAATGGAGAGTAGACTCTATGGTGAATCTTGGGTGCAGCGGGCGTTCTGGTGTATGATCTTTTGGACGCCTAAGGTGTGCCCTTCGTGGACCCGGATGATGCCCGGTGCAATGATTCGCCGAACATCTTATGCTAGATTATGTATTAGTTAATCCTTGTGTACTCGTGAATATATAGTGAAATTTAGTTGGCGAACAGTTGTTTCATCATGGACTGCGTAGCCTATACCTCGCGCTGAGGGAATCTGTAGCCGTGCAGTTTTGACACTCAGAGTTTGAACGCCAATTATGTGGCTCGTACTTGTGGCTTATGGCGCGGCTTGACGGACGCGTTTAGGCCTTGCGTCGCTCACTCAACCATTGTAGCAATTGTTCCACGGTAATCTTCGTAAACTAATCAGCTTTATACGATAAATATCACCATGGTAAGTCTGGAATCATACACTGGATTTCAGAGTATTGAGTCTGAATTGTATTTTACTAGACGTCAATCGGAACCGGATACGATCTCTCCAACAGTGTCTTCAGTCCAGGTAATTATCCATGGGTCTACTATGATGACGAATCATATTTAGCTAATTGGTTCAACGAAATAGATGGAAGAAACTTCCAGGTGGAATATGCCAGCAAGGCTGTCGAGGCTGATGGCACATCGATCGGAATAAAATGTAAAGATGGCGTAGTATTTGCTGTGGAGAAGCTGGTCTCCTCAAAGCTGCTGGTGCCAGGAGCGAACAAGAAGATCCAGACCATCGACAAGCACATCGGTGTTGTAAGTACTATTAGATCCTGTATTTTTGCGTTTATTGTCCCAATCTGACACCAGAACTAGGCCTACTCTGGACTGACCCCTGATGGACGTCACTTTGTCGGCCAAGGTCGCTCTGAAGCTTCATCCTGGCGGAGTACTTACAAGATACCTATCGGTGTTACATCTCTTACCGATCGCCTCTCAGGATACGTTCAAGCATATACATTGTACAGTTCGGTTAGGCCATTCGGAATATCCGCGATTGTGGGTGGCGTTGATGAATCAGGTCCACATCTATATACGATTGAGCCATCTGGTGCATACTGGGTATGTCATTATGAACCTATATCCGGAGAGATCGACAGTATCTTCTTGTTAGACTTCTCATATACTAATTGTTTTAGGGTTACTTGGGTGCTGCAACTGGAAAGGGTCGTCAAGCCGCGAAGTCCGAACTGGAGAAGTTGGATCTGCCGAATATATCTGCTCGGGATGCCGTGAAGGCGGCTGCTAAGATCATTTATATTGCGCATGAGGATTCTAAGGATAAAGATTTCGAATTGGAGATATCGTGGGTTAGCATGTCGGAGACTAGTGGTATTCATGAGTTTGTGCCCAAGGATCTGTTAGAAGAAGCCGAGCGCCTAGCCAAAGATGAAGAAGACGGTGACGAAGAGATGGACGAGGACTAGACCATATCATATCATTTGTATCTTTTTTTGTATCATTTGTATCGTAGCATTTATAATTTATCAATAGGATCAAGGATGAAATCTTGCTTCACTGATTAGCCACTTCCAGCTTATCTATACCTGTCAGGTTCTATATATCCTGAAAATACCGGCGTTATACGATGCAGAAATGTTTCATTATCCCATTGCAAAATAGAACGCATCTTCATGATTCATTCATTTCAAATACTGGACTATGAATACATGCGCATCCCCACAATATTCTTAGAATATTTTACTACCAATTTTTTAACAGATATGAAATCACTTTTATAGTACCCGTCAAGCAGCCACCTAACGATATCTCCACAGGCTGAGAGTATTGTGCTTCTTCCAGGTGTGCCTTCTGCCGGAAGCAGTCTTGGCGTATACATGTCCCTTCTTGATACCTCTAGAAGCCTTGCCAGCAGCGGTAAGACCACGAGACTCACGGTGCTTATGGACAGGGTTGGCAATCCAGTTGTACTTCGCGGATTTTCTGATAGCGTTGTGCTGGGGATCAACGAGGATCTACGTGAAACATTAGAACATCAGATGTAAATAATTGATACTGTTACGACGAATACTTACCACTTCATAATACTTATAGCTGGAGTCTTGGTTAACCCAGTAGCTGTTCAGAACGCGGAGATTGGGGCAGCGGCGACCAATTCTCTCCTCCGCAGTAGTACGGAGGGATCTCTGGTACTTGAGCTGATTAACACCCATGTTGGTGGGCTTACCTGTTAGACGACCTCCGTTAGCACCAATTTTCTCAATCAGTATTCCATAACAATCAATCCCTCTCATACCATAAGTAGCACCCTTGGGAACAGGTCTCTTGCGGCCACCTCTTCTGACGCGGATTCTGTATATGACAAATCCCTGCTTTGCCTTGTATCCGAGACGGCGAGCCTTGTCGGGGCGAGAAGGACGCGAAGCACGGTGGATGACGTTCAGCTGACGATATTCCCAGCAGCGAACACGGAGAAGGAAACGGAGAACATCGGACTGCTTCTTACGTTGCAGCTATATAAAGAGAAAGCGTAAGCATTGGCCGGATTCTAATATCAATATTGAACGTCGTGGCATTTACCTCCTCGAGATACTTGTAGGCACCCACTAAATTTCTGTTAATATTATTCTCAATTAATTTTAATACGTCAAAGTAACTTACTTGTTGTTGAATTGGCCTGTCACGGTGGTCGAATGGATGAGTTAGGTACGTGTATTTCAGGACTTGTCGAAGACGTCTTCACGATGCCGCTGTTCGGTGTGTTGTGTGTGGCCACAGATAGCTTGGAGCGCAAAGCAACAACCCTAATAGTTAGGATCGTGACTGCTTTTCAAAACAGATTTAGGGCTAGGGCTACTTATGCCCCCGCCTGCAAGTAATATTCACAGTTTAGTGAAGTATTTATTTGTACTAGCCAACATTAATTAGCTATCATTAAAAGGAGAATACAATTCTACATAGATGCTATGAAGTGTATTAAGTGTCCTATCTGGGACACAAAAGCTCTTGTTTTGCTCAACTAAAACCCTAGCCCTTTTAGTGTCAGAATGGGCACGGTCAGAGGACAAACGGAGTGCCGCACAGGACGAGGCTCACCAGTTGCACTGTTCAGGGGAGTCTTCGGACGCGGCGTTGGTACCGATATTTGAGATACCCAGTAATGTGGTAAGCAAACGGCAATAGAATTGATGGACAGGGTAATCCACAGATAGGAAACCAGTTAACACCATACACAGGCGGAGGATTGTGGTTTAACACTTTAGACTGTATTACTTATGTAGCCACATGATGGGAAGAGGGATAACCAAAGCGTTGAAGCGAATGCACGGAGTGGTATGACAAATATGTGAAATGTGATCAGGCACGGTGATACAATAATAGTGACAGTCAAAGGTAACGAAAGCCTCGGTCTTGGACTCAGTGAGGATCAATGCGTCAGCGAAAGTGTCAAGGAGATGGAAGACCTGCAGAAAGAGTAAGGTTTGTAAGGTTAATGATCTTGTTGAGGAACAGAAGGCTCGCAATGTTGATAAAGGAATGGAAGCAATCTCAAGAAAAACAAGGAAAGGACCAGATCTGGTGGCTTCAGACGCAAATTAACTTAATGCACGTCGCAGCTAAATGAGATGCTAAGCTTGTGTAAATGTAACGGTTATTAGAGTTTGAATACGTATTTAATGAGGTATCTGGCGGGAATAGAAAGCTTAGTCTTTAACTGTGCGAAAAATGATAGTAATGGAATGATTCGAAGGCAACAAGATGGGTTATCCAATTATGTTGTTGCGGAGGTTGTGCCAGCAACGTTTCTCAAATTTATGCTTAAACAGGCATAGTGCAAGGGCCCTGCATAGGCAGCTTCTGACACTATGCAAGGCTTAGCCGCTGCGCCATTCCCACTACTCGACAAGTCAGTACGAAGGTACGCCGTATCTAATTTATAATTCCTTTAAGTCGTGTGTTACACACCCCAGCAAGACATGAAGATGTAAGGATATTAATAGACAAAGAATATTGTACGGTCAATCTTCGTCCTCCCTGTACAATAAATTACGTGCCATGACGTTCATACCATGTTTCAATCTGTCTACCCTGCTATGTCGGATGGGATGCGCCTGCATAATGCGGCTAACTAGGAATATACATATCCAACGGTTCGACTGCGAAAATCCTACCTGGCCATCGCCAAAATGATATTCTTATTTGTCTTTTTTTTCTTTATCAGCAATTTAGTTACGGCACAAGCTATAGCCGTCTTTGCACACTTCCTGGTCAGAGAACTCGAAGTTAATAATGGGATCCTTGCTAACTTATTCTGACAGGTGGGAAACACTGCGGGGTACAGCTATGGAGATTGGCAAGATGATATTGCAAAGGCAAAGGCTGCGGGAATCGACGGTTTTGCACTTAACATTGGAGAGACCGATTCCTATACGGATATCTCGCTCGACAATGCATACAGCGCGGCAGATTGAGCCGGCGGTCTTTCGTTGTTCCTCTCATGATTATTTGGCCGAAGGTGCTTGGGACCCGAGTGCAGTGTCTACCAAGATCAATACATATAAGGGTCGTCCGTCGCAATATAGGTATCGAGGAAAGACTCTGGTCTCGACGTTCGAGGGCACCAGTAATACAAATGATTGGGCAATATTAAAGAACAAACCGGATGCTTTCTTATTCCGGATTGGTCGAGTCTTGGGCCTCAAGGCGTTGGAAGTCAAGAAGTTATTGACGGTGCTTGCAGCTGGGATGCGTGGCCGACAGGTAAGGCGATATGCATTGGCAACAAGATTAGACCTTTGTTAATTTAAATCGATTTTCAGGAGCCACAGATATGAACTCAAATGCCGACAAGAGCCATACATGATGCCAGTGTCACCGTGGTTCTACACAAATGTGCCTCAGTATCAGAAAAATTGGCTATGGCGTGGTGATAAGCTCTGGGCCGAGCGCTGGGAGCAGGTCCTCCAGATTCAGCCCCAGTTTGTCGAGGTAGGAAGGTTCGACGGCTTCCTATTCATGATTGAGACTGTACCTAGCTGACACGTACTAGATCATTAGCTGGAATGATTTCGAATCTCACTACATTGGACCGATCCGTCAACAAAGCATAGTCGCGAATGCCAACCGCTATGTGGAAAACAATCCGCATGATGGGTGGCGTCTTCTTTTGCCATACTACATTCAGCGCTTTAAGATGGGCAATACTTCAGTCTCTGAAGAATTCATAACCATGTGGTATCGACCGAACCCAAGCTGTTCCGGTTCAGATGGCTCCACAACCTGCAATACTGCTTCTGAAGGTCAAAGTGAGATGGCTCCTGCAGTTTGCTCGACGGACACGCTCTTTGTCAGCGCTCTGCTAAATAAACCAGCGGAAATCTATGTGCAGATTGGAACCAATACACCAGTGAAGTTTGAAGCAACTAACACGCCCGGAGTGAACAGCTTTTCTATCCCGTTCAATGGTCAGACCGGTGTCACGAGTGCTTGGGTCAGCAGGAATGGTGACGTCGAGAAGAACGCTCATGGTCCAGCAATTGGGGCACCGTGTGATGGATTGATCAATTGGAATGCAGTTGTGGCTGGATCTTAAAAGGACGTGATGGCTTAAAGTGTGAGAACAACGTTGTATGACATTTAAGAGCTGATTTTACTTCTTCGTGCGGCTCGTAGAAATTTCATTTCCTTTGTTCACCAAATCCTGTCAATGTTCTGTACGATTATACACGACTTCATTAATATTGTTCAACAATAATTTGAGTTGGCTTGATAGATCTGGCCTTCCCGAGGCTCGGTTAACTTCCGCTGTCAGGATTGACCGTCGCTCTCTCCTGGCGGCGGTTGTTGGACGTGACACGGTCTGCAAGCAACAAGTGTGCCTACGGTGGGCTTGGAGAGTTGAAGGCAGGAACTTCATAGGAAGAGAACGTAAACGTTAAGCTGTTTATTTCTGGGAAACTAACTGGGACACAAGCGCAATATGTAAAATTATGCACGATACGCTGACACAAATACTTGGAGGCAAAGTAACAAAGGCTCAAACCTGTTGCAGCGGTGGTGGACATCTGCTCAGCCTGCAGATGAGGGATTGAGCGGGTTGAGTGGGATTGGCTGTGGAGTAATTAAGTGTGAACGTTGGCGCTCGCCAGTCGATCCTTTTTCCAGCCAAGTCGTGGCACGTGCGACTGAGCAGGGCGTTTGTTATAATTGATGCACTTTAGAAAGAATCAAAGTTATTCCGCATTATACTTGCACGTAGAGGTGTGCGATTACCTTAATAGAGAGCTCGGGGTTCAGAAAATCCATTTTTTTGTTGTGAAACACAACTGCCAATCGCTCTTCGGAATCAGATTCCTTCTTGACGATTATATTATGACCACGCGTTCTCAAAAAGACAGCAAATTACATGGACAACTGGTAGAAAAAAACATAAACACCTGAACAAACATTAGCTACCTATCACACTTGAAAGAGTCGTCTGCTAAGAAAGGAAAAACAATATATATACATGATTAAAAGGTGTAATGCAAAAAATAACACCGCATCCCAACCCAGTCTTGAAAGTACACCCATTTTCCAGTGGAAGTACACTACCAAAACTTAATGACGTCAATAGAAACATGAAGTTTCCCGAAAATCTATCCGTTAAACAAAATTGAAACATTCATATAGACTGTTTACGCTGCTGAACAGAAGAGGACTCGGAAACGGGCCATCTACGCGTTCACTACGGAGCTGATAGGCGATCCAGCTCATCCCCTATACAATATACCCATCATCAATGCAAGAACTCACTCCGGCACTGACTATTCGCCATACTCAAGATACTTGTACTTGAGTGGCGTCCTCGGGTAATACACCCTTCTGACCACCAGATACGAAGTCAGTACCACGACAGCCGCGACCACAAAGCCAAGTATTGTGAAAAACAACCAGTGCACACCCAGGTACAGGATCCATTGGGCGTCGTCCTCGTGCCATGAACTTCCGTGCAGATCATTGAAATACGCAGCGCCTGGCACAGCAGGCGGGAGGATCCAGACCTGTTCAGCATCCGATACCGCCCACCGCTTGAACTGTTTCCACACGACAGAGAGAAAGAGAGGGCCGGTCGCATACATGACGGTGATGTAAGGTACGCGCCAATTCAAGTTGTAGTTTTTGAGCTCGAGCATGACGCGCATGAAGAAGGGATGATGCGGCGTCGAGCCCATCACACTGTTGGACACGCCGGTCGGGTCAGCCTTACGGACCCAGGCCGGGTACGTGAGGAGAGGATCGAGGCGCGATTGGCAGCCCTGGAAATGACGTGTAAGTATACATATATACCTATGGAGATAGAATTTCAAGGTCACAAATTACCTCGTCCAGATCGATGTAGATTCCGCCAAAATGCTCTAACACAAAGTACCGAATCACGTCAGCACGCATGATAGGGAATGGATAACTGTCGAACGTGTCGAGAAACCACGGGTACTCGTCCGCAATAAACTGTCTAGCCGACGCATCGGTCCATAACTGTGGCAATCGTTAGCGCCACACCCAAATCGAAGTAGTGCATGACCTTGACCCACCTTATACTCAAAATCTGGGTGCATCTTCAAACAACTCTCTTGCGCGCTCGTCCATTTTTCCGGAATCGTCTCGTTCTTCCATGTTTGGTGTAATATCTTGGGGATGAGCTGGGGATGCGCAGTCGACGGCAGTCCCGTCTCCTTATCGGTCGTCGGCACTTCGAATTCTATGGCATTGTCGGACACGGAGTCGAATAGCAAAGTAATATAGTCGAACGTGATTAGAATCCCAAGGAATACGAATGTCCCCAGGCATATTAACGGGATTGTAAAGTGCCGACGCATGTCGTCAGCGTGCTCTGATGCACGGAGTAGATATGAAGCGCTGGATAAGCCAATGAACGAAAGAATACTGAATGGTAGCGTAGCATGTATATGATCAACCAGACACCATGTTATTCAGTGGCGACACAAGAAGATGGGGGGTGTGAATCAAAAAAAAAATGGGTAAGATATGTAGAGTGCGTTGTAGGGCTGTGGATCTGAGGCTGTGTCAAGGATTGCGGACGGGCTGGCCCCTCTCGTTGTTTCTTGGGCAAACGCGATTCAGCACGTTCGCATTATCTGACTTGGGGTGTCCAGGCACTGCTGCGCACAAATAGTGATACTAGCCGTATCGGGCTTAGCGCTGCTCAGTGTTCTTGCCAACTAGAGCTACAGCCTGAGCGATATATGGTCGCGGTTGTTACTCGTTTATTGTGTAGTTAGCCTACATGAGGGATAAATGCCGTACAGTTTGGTGGCCATATAGCAAAAAGTAACACAACGTGACCTGTAATTTGCCATCGACTCACTCCTCCGGACATGGCCCTTGCCCTATTACCCTCTGCGTACATTTCGGCACCTTGGTTGTAGCTGTCAAGGATGTCTGCCCCGCGCGGATTAGGACTCTCTGACGCGTAAGCGATTAATCACGTGCCGGTACCGCGGGACCATTGAAAGTGTAACAAGCAGGCACGGCCGCACGGATGATCGACGAATATTTTGTGCGGTTAGCACTCCGCTTCTGTTGGTTGTCGGGCATCCGTCGATCGCCACATATGACGTAGAGCACATTGGTCCAGCTTCCGTATGTCCGTATGTCTGTAGTTCAATGCCATGCCTCGACCTCATGATCCTTGTACATCCTGTACGTAGATCCTCTGATCGTCTTACAGCGTGAAACATTAGTACGATTGATACTTGAGCGGACAGCTCTGTTCTATCAAACCGTTCACCAACTAAAAATACAACCCGAACCCAACCAATCCCCCGCGTTACGACGATCGCTGACAGGGACTGGGACCCTGTTCGCCAAGTGAGATGAAGTTTCGATCAGATAGTTTGAGGGAACTATCTGAGGAAATTTATACGCCCTGCCAATTCAAGATTACTCGGCCCAGTCGCTTTCTTTGCTGGGGATTAGCATATTCGTCTCAATATTCATATCCCGCCGTGCGGTTCCGAGTCCGTTGGATGAGATGAGCAGTGTGCATTTTACAGCACTCACATCCACAACAGTGCGCGAGATATATATTACATGCCATTAATCGACTAATACAAGTTAGAGTTAGTTAGTTATACCAATTCCTCTGAAATTGTGATTTGCTGCAGGACAAGGAAGAATCCCTGTCGTTATGCGCATGGGCGTCAAACTCCACCTTCAATTGACGTTCGTAACATCGAATTCCACCAAATATTTACTCTGCTATTCTAGAACATTTCAGAAGACCATTTGTAATGAATAGCATATTATCACTCATAATCCCTCGAAAGCAGTCAAGTTCCAAAACTTCCTCTTCTGTCTTCCAAAGCAAGCGATGCCTATGAGTTCGTGAAGATTTAATTCATGAGGGGGAGCCTACCACAGGTTGCGCAGTTGACACTTGTATGTGCATGTTGATTATTCTGAAGTCCAAATATGTTAAACGCCCTTGAACAAGGATGGTTCAGGCTGAAAAACCAAGTCGAACACTAGCAAAGTTTATGGGGTTGCACGAAGTTTGCGGTCACTGGAGAGCGTTGGTATATGATCTTCTATTCTCTAAAGGATGCCTGAAAATTGGGCGAAAAAAAAGTAAACTTGCCCATTGAGAACACTCTTATATGATATGCGATATATGAGGAACAACTTTGATAACTCGTTTAAGCCCTGTACTGCGTGTTCTGGTACCGGTTTAACAATATTCTGTTTGGCACAAAGTACTACAAGAAGTGTGGCTTACTGACACTGGCTACCGCTCAAATCTACTATCAAAATATTACAATCAAAACATGACATCTACCTCATTTCACCTTATATACAACACACACACTGCCACCGCCCATTGGTCCTTGCCCCTCAGCTCCACCACTAACGTACACATCAGTGGAGCCCCAGACTCCCGCCACCAATCCACCGACCGCCGCCCTCGCGTGTCGCGTGCCCTGAATATCACTATCCGTCATCATTGTATGTCTATTCCCCCTCACAACACCATCCGTCGACGGCTCCGCCTTGACAAATATCTGCACGCGCTCGGCGTCGCTGGGTATTTTTCCCGTGAGGTCTAACAGGGTGGCCAGGTCGATCGCATCCTCCATGTACCCGTGAACGGCGCGATAGGGGTTGCTTACCTTCTTCGAGCTCGCGAGCAGAATGATGTGGCAATTCTCGAGCTCCGCTCCGGACGAGCACGACGCTCGCGACGACCATCCTTCCTTGCCGTATGACTCCAATGCCAGGTCGACTACCCCGTCGTCTACTTCTTCCAACGCAAGAGCGACGCCAACCGCAGTGGCAAGGCGGGAGTAGCCCATAGACTTGTACGTGTCGCTGGTGATGCATGGCTTGGACGACGCGACAACCTTGGCGGTGGTGAGCAGCGGGCACTTAACGAGTACCATGTGGACTTCGGCGGGAGTGACGTCCAGCTCCTTCATCAGGTCCGTGATCTTCTCTGACACAACGCGCGCGTGAATCTCAGTACCCATTTCCCAGGGCTCGAAGTCGCGGGTGCCGCCGACCTTCGCAACCAGCCCTTCGTTGTAAAGAGGCTTGCCGTCGGCGTCGACGTGATCGTCCTCTTTGATCAGGAAGCTAACATGCGGGGAGAGAACACCCTCGGTGCCACCGGAGAAAACGGACATACCCTTGGAGGCTTCGAGATAAGGGTCCCAGACATGGGAGGACAGCATGCGAGTGAAGTCGTTTACGCAGCCATTACCTTCAGTTTTTCCGATCACAGCGAGGAGAGACGCGGGTGAAAGGTCGGCTGGGAGCACAGACAACGGGGCGACATCACCGGGATGCGCTGTAGTGCCCTTGAGAACTGCTACGCCGGACATCGTGTGCTTGATTGTTGTGCTGCGAAGTCGAGCTTGGAGAAGAGATGGAACAGTCAAGAAATTAGGTATGACAGGTCCCAGTTTGTAGCTTCGAGGCTCGCTGCCGCGCAGATATCGACATGGGTAATTGAGTTTTGACTCTCGTGCAGATAGCCCGGCTCGGTAGCCGCACCCTTGCCCGGCGCGCGGAGATATGCGACATAGTGGAAGCCGACGGCCACTCAGTGGGTTAGGGTTTAAATTTTTGATTCTACCTTCCACGGGATCATGGACCGCTTTATTTGAGACGATTGTTACTATTAGTGTTGTCCATTGATATATCAGATATCTTATAGCTATGAACAAATTGCTCGAAATGAGTATGGATAAGACATGGTTTCCATCGGCAAGACGATCAATCGGATCGTATGACAGTTCTCGGTCTCCAGTATTCGTGGGCAGCTGCGAATAAATATCTAAATTAGCGACAACATCGAAGGGCCGTTAATGTAATGCCCGTCTCTCTATGAGCAATACGTTCGATGCAAAATCACATACGTATTTCGAAGGCAAAATCAACTGCTGCACATAATACAACTTCCTGCAGGATTAGGGCGAGCAGTTGTCTCGCCGAGTCGCTTAGACCGAAATTTATGGCGACCCCATCTCACATCCACTGCAGGTTGACCAGCATATTTAACGACGATAAACGACATAACTGCGCTGAGTCAGTTCTCTGCTGTTGCTGGCTTTCTACCCTCTACTCCTGCTGTTCTCGCTTCCCCTTCCCTTATCTGTTTCTTTATCATTATCATTATGCAGGCGTAGCAGAGCCATCGGAATATGGTTCGAGATTGCATACCATCTGATAGGGGAAGTACGTGGACTGATATGGTTTGACGTGAGCTATGTGCACCAAATAAAGAGAGCACTTCGTCAAGCTGTGAGTTCGGTCGAGTTGTGGATGCAAATGTGGAGACTGAGAGTGCCAACAGTCACTGGAAATAGTAGCAAGGAAGTCCGTATTAGTTTTCTTAGAGGCGTTTCTCCTGCAGATCAATACCTGCGTGATATGTAAACAGTTCTCGTGTTTATGCTGCTTGGGGGCGCCTGAAGGTCAATAGCTGCATGAGATGGGCACCATCGCATCACTCGGCGCATTCTGTTAGACATCCCCGCAGTGTTTTTACTCGCGGATTATCCGTTCTGTATTCGAACTTCACTGTTACGCGTGCCTGCTCTGCCCGCGTACGTAATGGCATACCCGCAGCGATTTTTGGTACGTTCATTATGATCCCGCGTGTAACGGAAAATTGTCGGTGGGATGGGTCTAGTATTGTCTGACTGGACTCGGTAAGTCGCGGACGTCTGTCTTCCGCCAGTGCTGTGCGATTTGCGTTTCGCACTCGCGGTTATGGAAGAGGACAGAGTGCACGAGTGCAGAAACTCGAGAGAATAAGGTCTACTGTTTATCTGTCCGTCTCTTCGATCCTTCACGCGATTGTAGTGATAGCGGGAGACTAATATATCGACATCCTGACAGTATTTCGTCCTGCGTGAACAGATTGCCTGACTTCTCTACTCTACATCAAGCACTCTACATACTCAATATCCTCGCCGTAGGCTGCAATGAATTCTCTACTACGAATCTCCCATTGGGCAGATCGTTTCCCTCTGCTCTCTCCCTCGCTTCCTTCTCCGTCTTGCAAATCCCCGCCGCCAAATGCCGGCCCACTATCCTCTCTCTAGCCACTTCAGGATCTACATCCACGAACCACAATGCGTCCATCGCGTCTGCTATAGTGCGCCAAGGTGGGATGTCGAGGTGAAGGTAGTTCCCCTCGAGGATAACGACCCGGTGGGCGGGGCGAATGGGTATGCTGAGAGGTATTGGATCTTTGACACTGTGGTCGAAACTTGGACCGTAGATTGTCTTTGTGTTGGACGAGATGGG
>PPJX02000139.1:0-40991 GCA_003705915.2 Lipomyces lipofer | reverse complement strand
GGAATCATTTGTATCTTTGAATTCTGCTCTAGAGCATTAGTTGTTTTAGTAAAATGTGTTAAAGTTGGAAGACTGGTGGGAGCTGGCTCAAAGCCCCATACGGCTCAAAGCCCCATACCCTACGTTACATATGGAACATTATCATTGATGGCGGGACGATGAAACTTAAATATCAGAGTCTGTGGTCAGGGTTTGCGGATAAGAAGATCAGAGAGAGGAATGTAATAGTTAAAGCTTACAGCCCAGGAGTCGCCTGCTGGTTTTCAGTCCTAATCCTCGCTCGCAATGACGGAATTGATTTCTTTTCATTTATTTATTAATTCACTTCGAAGTCCTCTTGCTATCACTCACTAATCTCATTTCCTGCTCGATTTCCTCACCATTGATACAATAGCGATCGAGACAGGGCACAGGATCACACAATGTTCTCTAACCTACCCCGCTTTGAGTCACATCATTTTCGGAGACTTCTGCCATCTCATGCACCTTGAAATTAACTCCCGGTGCCGGCCGCTCCGCGATGCCGTCTTTGTCGCATCCGACTCCGTAAATAGCGTACTTGGCAGAAGTAACAACGATCCTTTATCCTCCGCCGGGGGTTTGCCGCTCCGGTCGCGTGGTATATGCATATTGCTATAAGCATTGACCAGGCAGGTTTATGAGTTTCCCACACGTTCTTCTTTGAAAGATTCCTCTATTTTCTCACAGGTTGCCCTGCTACTTGGTGTTAGGCACAGTTATATCGATATCCTGTTCATTGCAATACTAAACCACCTGCAATTGCTAGACCAATGGCAGAGTTAGAGAGCATGTTCAGAAAAGACAGCTGAGACGATAATGCAGGCCACTAAGGCAGGCCATTCCGGCCACATGACTTTTGGAGGACATTGAACTTTCGAGTAAAATTACAGTACCCTTCGGACATACTGCAAGAAAACATGAGAAATGCACGGAAATCTGCTTAATCAAATTATTCCGGCAAGTGAAGGAATTTTCTGTGCATGCTACAGCTTTGCAGGGCCAATGACAAACTGCGTATCAGCCCTCGTATCGATTTTAAACGTCATGGATCGTCGTTGCCGAATAGTGGTTGCGGGGATCGCAGACTGGCTCTGATGCCAGTGTACCTTACACACGCACTTGAATACGGCAGTACGCAGCCGGGTGATCTGACTGACCTGCTGCATAACAGTGGACCCCCAACACTTCGCACCTCCCCGCCTACTGGCAATTGCTCCCCACCAAGTCTTGGACCTAAGATCGACGAGACGTTGAGTTGCAGGATGCGGGGCAAGAGGGGTTTGATACGGGCTTACGTTGAGCCGATTCGGCAACTCTGCAGCGGTCGGACCGTCCCTGCGATGGCCGATTCGCCGCCCTCAGACCTCTCCTTTCTTGATTCAAGTATTGTCGACTTCTTCGCCTCCGCTAGGTTTCGAGAGGTAGGTGGTATACCTCTTGACCACTTGTGCAAGCTGGCGGCACTAATGTTGATTTGTATGGCTCTAGCATAGGGGATCGATTGGCCAGCTCTCCGCTCCGACTCATTAAACATTGGAATTGCGAGACATGGGATCTCATCAAGCGCCAGCCACCCGGAAGAATATTCGGTTATCCACCAGCTCGGTTAAGTTCACGCCCGTCGAATTTATACAGATCTACCCTTCGATCGCACTAGGAACATCATTTTATCCGAATTCTGATTCGGTTCTTCAGATTTGATATGAGGAGCATGGACCATGTTACTCGCTCTGCGGTGACCATTTAATCTCACTGCTTGTCTGCGAATTTATCCAGACAAAGGCATGGTTGTACGTTCCTTCTCTAGTGATGGCTGCGAAGCATGTAAGATCTAGTCATCAGACGTTACTGGTGGAGTTTAGCATTTAACCGCTATGTGTGGGGCGCGTTCTTCGAGCATCCCGCAATATTCACTCCGCTCGAGGAACCATACAATAATGTCTTACAGGGATCAGAATACAAAATGGCCAACATTCCCATTTCTTAAAGCATTAGCACGCCTTCAGGATATCATTAATTCTTCGAACTTGCCACATTACTGCATCGCATCCAATGTGGTTTATTCCCAGCATGACGGCAGACAGTGGGCCGGCGAAGATCTCTTTGTTTATTTTCTTGATACTTGGTTTGCTTTGTGGTCAATCCCGCAGCCAATATGTCGACGATAGCACAGCTATTCAGAATGTTACTTATACCTATGCTGATAATGTTCTTAGCGGATCCATGATGGTAAATCCTAATGGCAATTATCGAGCACACAGAATGCTAATATTTCTCGTTCTTCAGATCAAAAGCTTTCCATATAATATGAATGCATACGTTTACTATGCCACTTATGATGGAGCTTGGAACATGACTGGTAGGTTTCTTGGTCTGCTATAGATACCGAGAACGATCGCTTTGCTGACCGTTTCGGGAGATTAGGCACCATTATTACCGCACATTGGAAGATGCAAAATGCCGAAAACACTTACGGAAACTGGACATTTCAAGGTGCAGTTAGTCCGTATGGAATCTCGAAATTTTACGTACGCCTACAGTTGGTGGAATCTGGTACTACATATATTGATGATAACAACGGGATGTATTATGAAGTGCCAAATGGCGCCCCACGCTCGACCGCCAATTGCAAAGGCTACGATGTCATTCACACTTCAGTTTCCAACGATGTTACCCAGATCAACTTGGCTCTTAACGGGAGCGGATGTGCATTGTATTCAACTGATGTGAAGTACCTGACGGTGTCCATCACGCCATATTCAGCGAGCACTGTGCGCATCAAGATAGCCGACACTGCGAATAAGAGATGGCAGATTCCCGCAGAGGTTGTATCCGAAGGAAGTCGGGAGAGATATAACATAGCCACGAAGTCCTACAAGGTCTCATACACCAAGTCTCCTTTCACATTCAAAGTTTCTAGACCATCTGGCGAAGTGTTGTTTGATACTAATGTATCTGGCCTTCCGTCATTGATATTTGAGGATGAATATCTTGAAATTTCTTCGGTCTTGCCTGAGGATGCTAATGTATATGGACTCGGTGATGTGACTGATTCGTTCCGTCGCCCGCCTGATACGACTTTGCAGACGTTTTGGAGTCTTGATGCGGGTACTAAGAGGTTAAATAATGCTTATGGAAGTCATCCAGTATATTTTGAGCTGCGAAAGGGAATGGTCCATGGAGTTTTTCTCCGCAATTCAAATGGAATGGACGTTGCTTTGGTTCGTGGACAGATCACGTATCGTGTGCTAGGTGGTGTACTGGACTTTTACGTGTTTACTGGGACTACTCCAGCTGCTGCTCTGGATCAATACACTTCTATTATTGGAAAGCCAGCCTTTGTACCTAGATGGTCACTCGGTTTCCACCAATGCAGATATGGAGGCACTTGGGTTTCTACTCAGGGTATTAAGGATACAGTTGATTCACTTCAGCAGGCTGGATTATACTTGGATACTGTTTGGGCCGACATTAACTATATGCATGAGTACCAAGACTTCACTCTTGGCAGCAGCTTCTCGGACTGGAATTCTTACGTTTCTACTCTTCACGATGAGCACATCCATCATGTGCCGATAGTGGATCCCGGAATTCCCAATATCGACAGTTATAGCCCTTATACGGATGGTCTTTCAAGCGATATCTTTCTTAAATGGCCCAATGGAAGTTTGTTTGTTAGTTATTTCCAGTCTTCTTGATTTTACTTTGACTCTTTTTCTTCTAACGTACTATACTGTAGCTTGGTCAAGTATGGCCGGGTATTACAGTGTATCCAGATTGGTTTCATCCTAATTCTGGTTCATGGTGGACCAAGCAGGTATGATGACGATCTCTCAAAATTTTAATACGTTATTCTCTTGTTGATCTGATTTTGCTGACTCAAGTAAAATAGATTGAAGGTTTTCATGAGATCGACGGCTTTGATGGGTTGTGGATAGACATGAATGAGGCATCCAACTTCTTGACGCCTCCTGGACACGAACCTGCTTATAAGATCAACAATAATGGTGCTTGGGATATCTCAGATCTCAACATGAGAACGATATCCACGAACGTTACCCACTACTCAGGAGTTGCGGAATATGACGTGCACAATTTGTATGGGCATTACGAAGCAATTCATACTCACAAGGCACTGTCAGACCTAAATCCTGGGCAAAGGACATTTATTTTGACGCGCTCATCTTTTCCGGGCACGGGTAAATATTCACAGAAGTGGAATGGAGATAATGCAGCAACCTGGGACGATCTATATATGTCCATTCCTCAGATTCTATCTAATCAATTATTTGGAATACCAATGGTAGGATCTGATATTTGTGGTTTCAATGATGAGACCACCGAAGAACTTTGTGCGCGCTGGGCAGAGCTTGGTGCATTCTACCCATTTTCACGTCACCATCACTCGACAGGACGCGCGGATTCGTTCTTTTTTCTGTGGGAATCGGTCACGGAATCAGCAATGAAGGCATATACGATTCGTTATACGCTCTTGCCATATCTGTACGGTCTGATGCAGCAGGCGTCGCAGACAGGAAACGCTGTCATGCGTCCGCTTTGGTGGGATAATACTTCAGACATGAAGACCTATGGTATCGATACTCAGTTCACCTTGGGCAAGGGCCTATTGGTTACTCCGGTCTTGACTGAGTCTGCAACTTCTGTCACCGGCTACTTCCCTGGTACGTTGTCAGAGTGAAAGCTGTGAGAATTATTATTGGTCCCACTAATTTTCTCTATCACAGATGGCATCTGGTATGATTGGTACACTGGAATCGCAGAGATCACGTCGGCTGGCTACAAGACGCTTGATGCCCCTTTGACGCATATTAATGTCCACGTCAAAGGGGGAGTTATTCTGCCTGCTCAGTATCCTGAGAAGACTACCTACGCTACCAACCTCAACCCGTATTTCTTAGTTGCTGCTTTAGATAAAATGGGAACCTCTTCGGGAAGTCTCTATGTGGATGATGGTATATCAGTTTATCCACAGTATAGCCAGCTTAGTTTCTACTTGAAAGGCAGCAGCCTTACAATCGGAGTCACGAAGAACAACTACCATATTACGCCGAAGCTGGACGCTCTTAAGGTTTTGGGATATTCTTCGACGAGCGCACCGAAACAGGTATATGTTAATGGTCGTCGCGTTTACGGAGTGCAGGTGGCATTGAGCCAGAAGGTCCTCCATATCACAGGACTGTCAATTGATTTGAATGGGAAGAGCGTGATTCAATGGCAGTGATTCTACACCACTATGTTTTGATTTGAGTCTACGTGGAGAAAAGTTGGCACTTTGTTACATCGAGGCATTCGATTAGGTTGATGCGAGTGTCTTTGAGAGAGGCGATATTGACTGTCTGATGAAGTTGTTGACTTCCTATTATTGCAACGTTGTCATTTAGAAATTTAAATAGTATCGTCTAGCCTTTCTATCAGGACCTGCAGTAGTAATATTGTAGCGCTGCACAGTGCAACTGGTCGGCCTGCAAGGTATGCTCAAGCCTTAGAATGATAACCATACCAGACGTATGAGAGTTTGAACTGTGCAGATTTTAGATCACAGTTGACCAGAAAAAATTTTCCATTAACAGACAAAAAGCTATAAGTAATATGGACGGAGGACTGCAGGAACTCAGAAACCCGAATTTATACCCATTTGCGCGACGATATCGCCATGCACGTGCGCATTCGAAAATTTGGGCGTTATAAGGGTTAGGTTCAATTTTAGGGCTGTTCCGAATACGAATATTCGCAGACATGGACCATATTCGTATTCGTTATTCGCAAGTCCCGACTTGCGCGAATAATATTCGCAAATTCTGAGTACTGCGAGTAAAATTATTCGATTATTCGGCGAATATTCGCACTAAAATCACGTGCCAGTTTCTCACCTAAATTCCCGTTTTTCAGTGTTAAGTCTGGTTCAATAGATGCTTTTTTAGGGTAGGGTTAGGGTTAGTCGTAGAAACTTTATTCAGTAATAGGCAACGAATATTCGGCGAATATATCCACAAAATTATTCGCACTGTGGATATTCGTTATTCGTTATTCGCAAGAAAAAATGGTGCGAATAATTATTCGCCGAAAAATATATTTGCATGTAAATTGTTAAGCCTGTCTGGAGTTGTATGGATGTGCATACTACCATTAGAGATGCGTAAACTTAACTTGACTCAACTCAACTTACGGTTCAAGTTCAGTTAACTTTTTTAAGTTGAGACGACGGGAAAGTTGACTCACACAGGCGAGCTTGAGTTAAGTTGAGTTAAGTCGACTTGAGTTCATTTTTTCTAGGAAAACTTGGACGGAATCGAGTAAAATTAGATTCAAAATATTGTACCCTAAGCACATTAGCTTGCTTTCAACAGCATGGCCGCTTTTTACTCGTGTGATTCCTTGTTCTCCAATAACATACAATCATTCGCTACTTTTTGACCAATCCCCCCACTCTTCAGGTACATGCATACCTCAATATTTTACACGCGTCATGTAGTGCGCGAAGTTTGAGAATTTGTTTGAACTGGAATCTCTTCGGTACTTAACAGA
Organism: Lipomyces lipofer; assembly: GCA_003705915.2. Lineage (NCBI taxonomy): Eukaryota > Fungi > Ascomycota > Lipomycetes > Lipomycetales > Lipomycetaceae > Lipomyces > Lipomyces lipofer. The sequence goes on along the minus strand of PPJX02000139.1, from coordinate 34,424 downwards.
CCGAGCAGGTCCCAGCACAGGCACACCCTCACATTTTTGTAATCACACCCAAAACTTATCTCTCAGATATCTTAGATTTAAACTTTCTAGGCAGCTGAAGCTGAGTTACTCACTCTAAATCTCGAGTTAAAAGTCGACTTACTCAAGGTTCTCGAATTGAGTTAAGTTTGGCAGCCGAGTCCAAGATGAAGTTAAGTTTAGTTCACCTAAGCTGACTTCAACTTGAGTCTACCCCATCTCTAACTACCAACTTTGAGCAAGCACGCTGGGCCGATAACAACAAACGAACGGTAGCATCACACGGCTAAGGGTTAGGGTTAGAATGAATACCGTCAGACTTGTACCCAAACCGTACCATCCACATCGGATGCATGCTATCAGACTCTGCACTGGTCAATCCTGGAAGCTAGTCGTACATTGGTCCGCGTCTTTCCGCAGCCTAAATTGGTCGGAAAGCTGCGCCTCCACCATGTGATAATGCTCATAGTTAGGACAGTTCTAACCCCTTCAATGATTCACAACTGCCCAGGTATAGTCGCATAGCTCGGGGGAGACGGCATGTCGATAGTCAGGTTTGTAGCCCAAAGCAACGTAGAATTATGTGACAAGGCTACCGGGTAACCTAAACCAATGTAGCGGTCTGACGGGGCTAGTGCGTCCTATAGGCGAAACTGGATCGAGCTGTCGGCTCCTTTGCAACGGACCGATGACACCGTGCTCTGGCTTCGATTCCATTATCTGCGGCTAATTACGGAGGAAGTTGGTGGTCATGCGCGATTAATTACAAAAGGGCTGATAATCTGCGTGGATTATGGGGATCGATTCTTGTTCAGATAGGAGCCGAGCGAGAGGGTAACCTGATATGTAGCACGGGTACGCGGTAGTATGTACAACGTACCCGTTCAGCAAAAGTGTTACATATTATTGGTACTATCTGCACTGAGCTCGCAATCAAGCCACCCACGTGCATCTAGCCGAAATCTAGGGACGTACTGTAGTGTGCTAAAGAAATATTTAGCCACTAATACGTCAGGATGCTTCGAGCCTAAAAAGAGGAGTTGCTTTCTGGGGACGAACTTTTGATGCTTCGGAGTCCAAGCCAGACGGCGAAAGGCGTCCATTCTTACGTATATGCGTGCAGAGAATGTCATGACATTAGATGCCATTGTGCTTTTGCGCACGCACGGTTCAGCAGCTTGATAAAGATATCGGAATCGCTCTGTCGGAGGCACGGGGAAGCCTTTCACAGTATCGAATCAGAAGGTACCCTATCACCTTGTATCTTCAGCCTCGCGGCCTGCGCCACACCGTGAATTTCTGTCAGGCCTTGGGGGGAAAGCGACTCCCCCTAACTTAGAGCTTACTATCCCTTAGCTTGCCAAGTTGACTCTTATCGCCGAGCGAATTTAGTATGTCGCGGTGGCCAGTGACCGATTGCTTGTCTCTCCCCTAGACAAGCTAAGAAGCTTATGCCAGACATGCGATGTCTTGTACAGATGAGGTGGGCCGGTGAGCGATTCCGCTTCACGGCAGTATGATTACATAGTGTCTTTTTCATGGAGTCTACTACTTCGGGAGAACAGCGCTATCTTTGAAGCACTGACCTCCTAAGCTCTGGCCATACGTTAATTCGTTATCGCTTCATTCGCATATCTACTCGAAAAATGTGTTACGGTGTGCTCTGCAGAGTGGCGGAGTGAGACGCGTCGACGACATGCATTTAATACTCGCCAATACTCTGCTTAATATCTTGGTACTTTGGTCTTATCTTGCGTACATCCCGGACGCCTCGAGGTATCCCCGCGGTTATTTAAACTTGGTTTCCCAAAAGGGGCACGTTGCTGCAAGCAGCCGCTAGGTCGCAAGTCTGTAAACTTGGGTCGCAAGTCTATAAATATATTGGACCAATATTCTCCGCTCTGTTGTCACTCCCTCGTCGCCTGCTTACTTCCTCTCGATAGATTTTTCAGGTGTTTAACCCATGCTTTTAGAATACGCGGCGAGGCTAATGGTTATAGGATGGCCGAATTCGAAGAAAAGCTGGCGGGTGTGACAGTTCGTACCAGCGAGACAGACTCTGGCTCTGACGACTTCGAGAAGACATCGTCTAATGTGCGCGTGACCACCGTTACAGACGAAGAGAAGAGACACGTCGCTGAACGCCTCGGAGCTGCTGGAAAGGATATAGACGATGTAATTGAGGGACCAGCTGCTGACTTTATATTCGAGAAGCTTAAATTGATGACGGTCGAAGAGTCCCTGGAGGTTTTGCGCGATGCCGTGGAGTACCACGAAGATGACTTCAATTTTCCAGGAGACACCCTCGCGAAGATAAAGCTCTTAATCCTGGGTCAAGAGTGTTCGGAAATGGATGCGGAGACCTATGACTTGGAGTTGAAGCTCGAGGCAGCGCTGATGAAGTACCATTCGCCGTACCCTGAAGTACGTGCTATCTGCGATCCGACGGACGATCCATCCATTCCCGTGGAGACGATCAGAGCGTACTTTCTGGGAATGGTGTGGGTTGCAATCGGTGGATTTATCAACGAGTTCTTCTCTCTTCGTCAGCCAACTTTATCCCTTCAGTCAGCAGTTCTCCAAATCTTGCTTTATCCTTGCGGGAAATTCTTGCAGTATACTCTTCCAGATTGGGGATTCACATTCCGCGGTACGCGACACTCACTCAACCCCGGACCATGGACATACAAGGAGCAAATGTTCTCCACAATCATGGTCAACGTCGGTTCAACTGGCTCTAACTTCATGGGCTACGTCGTGACATTGAAGCTTGAAATGTTCTTTGGGCAAAAATGGGTCAGTTTCGGCTTCATGTTCCTCATGAACTTCTCGACACAATTCTTCGGCTTCGGACTCGCCGGGCTGCTGCGTCGATGGTGCATTTACCCAACCAAATCCGTATGGCCTACTATTCTTCCAACGTTGGCGCTCAACCGTGCGCTCTTGATGCGAGAGGATTCACGACCGATACACGGGTGGACGATCACCAAGTACAAGTTCTTTTTTGTCGTGTTCGTGGCGTCGTTTCTTTACTTCTTTGTGCCATCATTCGTGTTCACGGCACTCAGTGTATTTAATTGGATAACGTGGATCTCGCCCAAGAATACAGTCCTTGCGATTGTTACTGGGTCGTACCTTGGCCTTGGATTCAACCCGATCACCACTTTTGACTGGGCAGTCGCGAACTATTCTACGCCGTTGGTGGCGCCTTTCTTCTCGACGGTTAATCGATATGTCGGCACGGTCATCGGCGGATTAATGATGCTAGGAATGTACTGGAGAAACTACAAATGGACCGCATATCTTCCGATTAACACTAACAACGTGTATGACAATACCGCAAAGCTATACAACCTTACGAGAGTTGTAAACGAGGACTCGACACTGGATGAAAGCGAGTATAAGCTCTATTCTTCCCCGTATATCTCCATGGGCAACCTTTTGACAACAGGAGCTGGATTCGCGCTGTATACGCTCGCATTGTCGTACATGCTTTTGACGGATTGGAAAGCGATCTCAGAGGCATTCCGCGGATTCTGGAGAAGTATCAAAAATAAAAAACTGTCCAACTATGAGATGTATAATGATCCCATGTCACGGATGATGTCTGTCTATCCAGAGGTCCCAGACTGGTGGTTTCTCATCATCTTTGCAATATCCCTCGCATTCGGAATTGTTGCTTTTACAGTGTTTCCCACTAACACGCCAGTGTGGGGTCTCATCGTGATCCTAGGAGCTAGTATGGTGATGATGGTGCCGACGGCATTGATCTATGCTGTGACCGGATACCAAATTGTGATGAGTAATCTCGCGGTCATCTTAGCAGGATATATGGTTCCGAACAATGGTATTGCGAATATGATGTGTCGTGTCTATGGATGGAATACAGACGAACAGGCGGAGAGCTTTATATCGGACCAGAAAATGGCGCACTATGCAAAGTTGCCACCACGAGCTGTATTCCGCGGTCAAATTATCGCGACGTTCATTCAGACCTTTGTCACGGTCGGCGCGATTCAGTTTCTGATCGACTCGGTCTCGGACTTATGTTCACCGACGCAGGCCAGCCGGTTTGTCTGCACATTCCCTCATTCCTTGTACTCCGCGAGTCTGCTGTTCGGTGTTGTTGGTCCCGTGCGAACCTTCAACCAGCTATACCCAGTACTGAAGTACTCCTTCCTCATTGGCGCGCTCGCTTCAATTCCATGCTACCTCCTCCGACGGCTCTTCCCTCGGCAGTTGAAATATGTACATCCTGTTCTCGTCCTCAACGGTTTCTCACGCTGGGGTTCCACTTATAACCTCTCTTATTACACCCCTGGCATGTACCTCTCTTTCGTGTTCATGTACTTCATTCGCAGGCGATATCTGGCTTGGTGGACGAAATACAACTATATTCTCACGTCCGCGATGTCGGCTGGTGTGGCGTTTTGCGGGATCTTGATTTTTGTGGCATTGACACTACCGAAAGCACAATTGACGTGGTGGGGTAATACGGTCGCGACGGCAGGGATTGATGGGAAGAGGACAGCAGCGTTGTATAAACTGCAGCAGGGAGAGACGTTTGGGTTGCCGGTAGGGTCGTTTGAATGAGCAGGTTGGGAAATGACATAGTTGTAGATTTATAAAAATGAAATAAGTTTCTTCATATTACATCTATTTTGTTCATCCAGTGCAACAGCCTGTGCGTAACCAATAGCATGATATTACAGCTGTTCCCTGCAGATTTCTGGTACGATGGCTACAAGCGGCGGGAAAATACCCACAAGTGAGGTCAAAATTTCATAGGAAATATCTCCATTTCACACGAGTCTCTGTAACCTCAAAGCACCTTCGAGTAAAATACTTGGAAGATGTATTGAATGCTATATATTACAGCTGCTTGCCTCACCACCTGAAAAACCATCGTAACGAAAAATATTTTGTGAATTTGAGTGGTCGACGGGTACCCTTCGCTTTCGTGTGCGCGGATGTTGGGTTCGAGGAAAGTGATCAGAGACTGTGGTGGATGCGAACACACCGCCCGCCTGACGGACCCTTCACAAAATCCAAAACGCACGGGCCAAACGCACCGGCATGGGACGGATCCATAGTGAAAAGTAGCGGTGAATGTAAATTGTTCGTAAGCAGAGTGCTTGTGCTTAATGGCAAAAGTTTCAGTATCCTAGACACATATGACATATCTGTTTACCGTAATTGATTACATACCGAGAGAATACAAGACCTCAGCAAGAGAGATATCGCCTTGGACCTTTGAGCCAATGCAGATCGTATTATGCCGGATTTACAAACGGCAAGAAACGTTAGTTTAGAGGCGGCGCCTCTCGCAGCATTTGAAGGATCTTTTGGCCCGAAAAAGAAGCGCTCTCGAGATTCGACAGGTGCAGCAGCGTACAAGCCTGGATCCTTAACCTATTTTCGGCATGAATACTTCCGGTCAGAATATTGGAAGGCGGCAGTATGTTATTCATTGGCTGACTAGAATAAGGCTTTGCTAACACAAATCGTCCGTAAAGCTAATAGAGATGGTAGCAGTAGCGAGTCTATGTTTTCTTTCTGCGTCAATTGACATTGCCATTCCCAATATGCAAACTAAGCAATTTCCAGCCTACGTCGGATTGACCAATCTCTTCCTCCTTGCGCTATTAATTTACGCGGCTTCTCCAGCAACTGGCGGTCATGTTAATCCTCTCATAACCTTTTCGACAACGATAGTGGGTCTGACAGAACTTCCACGAGGTGTACTGTATTTGATTAGCCAAACGATGGGAGCAGCGTTAGCAGGAGGCTTGATCCGGGCCAGTTTTGGAAGCAAATACGCTGAGATGTTTGTGTCCTAATTTTTGCTCGGGGGACGTTCCATTTTTGTTTGCAGAAAGTTAATTGAATCATCGTCTCTTCAGATACCATGGCGGTGGATGCTATATCAGCCCGACCGCAGACATCACTCCCGCTCGGGCATTACTCATTGAAGCTGTATCATGTTTTATTCTCACGTAAGCTCTTGGCAATATTTAAACTTTTTTCAATCTCGGTTAACCGGGGATCAGGTTTCTCTCATTTGGAGTCGGTCTAGACCCTCGACAAGCTGCTACATTCGGCCCTGTGATGGGACCAGCCCTTGTTGGATGTACATTGGGCCTCCTGTCATTTGCGACCTCGGGTATAATCGACGGTTTTCCGGGGGCAGGGATGAATCCAGCAAGGTGCTTTGCGTTTGCAGTCGCGAGGGGAGACCTTAAAGGTGTGCATCCCTTCGACTTAATGATAGAGTGTCCTGCTGAAGTTCCTTGACTGATTTGATTGTTGCAGACCAATGGATATGGTGGGCCGGACCTTTTATCGGAGGCAGCCTCCATGCATTGATTTACCTGACGGCTCCACCCTATCTCTCTAGGCCGAAAAAGCTCTAGATATGGAACCGAGTGGGTAGCAAGACCTTACATCTTTCTTCTCATTGCAGCAGACCCCAAGTTACATATGTTTGCAATCATCGGAATTGGAATATCTATAATCTCACAAATCAAACTCAAAACCTGACTGAAACGTGAGATGGTGGGTTTCCGAATAATATATTCGAAGAAATAAATGTTGGAGTCTTGTATTGCATAGGCGAATGATTATTAGATCAAGAGAGTAAAATTTACCGTTCTCCGTGTTAGTCGATTAATTGTGAAACCAGTCGACTGCCTCGTGGACGCCATTATACTTTTTATTGAGTGATATCTCCGTGGCGATTGGCGCGCAAAGAGAAGTCCATGATTTGCAGAAACGGGCTGCTATTATTCACAGAATTCAATTGTACAGGATATTGCTTTTATTATGCGAGAAACACGAAAGAGTCGGCGGACATTCAATTTGGCTTACTCGCGACCATTTTAGCGACAACGCTTTCCAGTATTTCCACAATTACAATTTTTATTCTTTGGTTTGATACACGTCTCATGCCTCGAAGAATTCTTTAAAGCCCGTTTGAACTTCACATCAGGTTTTCGAAGGGGAATGAATCAGCTACCTGACGGCCATGCTGCAACACTTAAGCTTCGCCCGGATACGTCATATGCATTTCAGCGCCGATTCTTGACATAGAAAATATGCAATACGTATATAGTTATCCCTTAAGAAGAGCTTCAGGTCTGTTGGACATACCGTATAGCCTGTAGTTCAGAAATTACAAGCAGGCGAGGATCAGAGTTACCAAAATTTAGTCAACAATGTACATACTCGTTCTGTGCGTCAACGATTGGAACGTAACGATCTGCTCTGCGAAGTAGCCGACAGCCGTGCTGTTCCGGATCTTTCGCAACGGTCAAGCGCCTGATTGTCGCGTAAGTGGTCGTGCAGCCAACCTATTCAGACTGCTTCGAGCCATACATGCTCTTGATCACCCGGCAGCTTTTCCACCGCTGGCACCCTTAGGCCGACCGCGTAAATCCTCATCCAAAGTTCCAGACGAATAAGCATCCGTGGTATCCATTTGATGCAACGCTAGCCCTTCTTGTATCACAGTAGCCATTAGCAGCCGTAGGGAAATTAACCGCGGCGCTAGCGAGAGGCGGTGCAAATACGCGGGACAGTGGGGGCAGGCATACGCTGCTCCAGGACTTGCTGAGTGCACACATTACGAAGGTCGGTGGTTTAGGGCAGTCCTAATATATCACAACGAAATTCTGAATATCGTGAACGGGGCAGTGGCACAACCAAACTCAAAACGGACCGCGTGTCAGGGACATGGGACTCATGGGGTTAGGCTTTATAAGTGGACCTCTCGAGCCGGCTCGCTACTTTGAGGACCGAATTACGAATTATACGGGTAAGGGTTACTTAGTCCTACAGTCAATTAAATATCAAAGTAACTGGACATGGAAAATTCAGACAATTCATTTGCACCAGGTGCTTCTGCTGAGTTATTAGCCACTCTATGAAAATTTGCGCTGGCCCAAAGCCTCGTTGTCAAGTTTTGAATTCGACTTTGCAGTGTCATACACGGTAGTATCAAGACTGCCTTCGAAACAAATGCTGGTGCCAAAGGGCTAACCCCACAATTTAGGTGCTGCAGTAGTACAACGGAAGCTCTCTGCTCTCTAAATTTAGAATACAATCCCTCCGCCAATATCTCTTTGCATAGAGCCTCCTCATCAAACTTCCTCAGAATCGCCAATCATGCGCGAACATGCCATATTCCATCTATTTGTCATACTCAATGCCTGTCCCGTCAAAAATCTTCCTCCTCTTTCCCCTTCTTCCTACGGGTACTGTCCTGGGGGATAACCAAAGTACCCGACCTCTGGTATGTCCAAGAGTGTCTGGCGTCCCTCGCCGCCGTCGATGCCCGAGGAAGAAACGGAGTTGCCCCACCAATCGACCTTGACACCTGGGTACTGGAGCGCGAAGAAGATGATGACAGCGGCCACCGCGACGCCCGCCGTAAGCCCAGAATGCAGGATATAGTTGTATTTTTCCCACCAGGACACATAGCGGCGGCGTATAACGAACATAAAGAAGAAGGAGACATAGAAGCCCGGGGTGAAGTACGACAGGTTGTACGGCGCCCAGTTCCCCATTCCGGCGATGATGAGCATCGGGTTAAAGTACCGGAGCTGGTTCCGGAACCGGCGTTTGAACAAATGCAGTGGGAACGCCAGTAGGAACCCTAATAGGAAGCAGTACTTGAGCACCGGATACACGTTGTTGAACATGCGCCGGGGCCCGAGTACGCCCCACGCGATAGAGGCAGAGTAGAAGGACCGCTCGCCAGCACACCTGAATCGCTGCGGCTGCATCGGCTCGCATAGGTCATGAATATTTGCCATCTGCCAGTTAAGAACGCCGAGGGTGACCAGACATTGCAGGACGGTGCCGACCATCTGCACGCGGAAGATGGCCCGAGGAGGAATCTTGGAGTAGTGCGCCAGTTTTTGATTCCCAATGTACGCCTCCGCGGTCGAGTCCACCGCGTTACCGTAGATCCGCAGGATCATCATGGATGGACCGTTGCCCGGATACAGATACCCGGAGATCAACTGAGCCATAGTGCCTGTGCCGAAGCTGTAGCCGGTGATGGATTGCAGCAACGAGATCGGGATTAAACAGATGAAACTGATGGCCAGCACGATCAGCATGCCAGGAACTGTCGTCTGGGAGGGGTACTTTGTAATACCGACGACTGTGACAACGAACCCAGCGACAAAGATGAGGATGAACCACCAGTCCGGAACCTCCTTGTACCTTGCCATCATCCTCGAATGCACGTCGTGGAACTGGGCGTAGTTGGACCGTAGAGGGTGCCTGATATCCTTTACCATGCCCTTGAAACTCTCGTACAACGTTCTCCACTCGCTCAGGAATATACCCGTCACGGTTAGCGGGTAAAACACAAACGAAGTGCCGAGGTCCAACAGGGCACCGGCAGAGTAGAACGCAGGAGAGTACTTCTGATACTTCTTTTCGTCAAACAGGCCGTCCGTTAAGATCTTGTTGACAGCGTACGGCGTGCCGACGTTTGTAAGGAGCGAGTTTGAGTTGATTGGCAGGTACGCGGTGTACTTGTAGTTTGACCAGTACATACCTAAGATGAAAAAAGCACTAAGGAACAGGCCGCCGTATTGGTTTGCGGCCGTGTAGAACGGCATCGAGAGCGGACTGAAGCCATGGTTGACGACGGTCCAATCAAAGGTGGTGATCGGGTTGAAGCCGAGTCCGAGGGTGCTGCCGCTAATGACAGCCAGATTAAAGTTGTTCGGCGCGATCCAGTTCATCCAGTTAAAGGTGCTGAGAGCGGTAAACAGGTAACCCGGGATCCAGTACGTGAGGAAAGCGATCCCGAAGACGGCCCAGAAGAACCAGTAGCGGGAAATGGACCAGCCGTGCACGCTTGTCCTTTTTTCTTGCTTGGTCAGGGCTCGGTTCATCGCGATTGTCGGCAAGATGGTGGGCCAGATGGCGCGAACGGGGTACACGACCCAGCGTCGCATCGTGCCGGCGAGCCCCATGCCAATGAACTGAGACGAGAACTGGATCAGCATCTGGAAGCCGATGGAGACCCACTTGTTGCCATAGAATATGTCAAGCTTCAAGACAGGGATCAAGTTCATGGTCACGTTGGTGGCCGAGATGCTGCCTTGTGTCATGCATGTGGCCAGCATTTGCTCCTTGAAGGACCACGGCCCGGGGTTGAGTGACCACCGGACGCCGCGGAACGTAAATCCCCAGTCCGGTAGGGTCTTTTCGAGGATCTTGCCGACTGGAAACAGCAGCAACTGAATGACGGCGCTGGAGATGGAGATCTTGGGCTGCCGTGTAGTGAAGAACTGGTTGATGCCAGAGATGAGGATGATGAAGAAGACCCCTAAGAAGTAAGCCCGTATAGTCTCGACCGGTGTGTCAGGATCGTCCGTGGCATCGACGACGGACCGGACTTCCGGGTAGGGCGATACGTAGCCGATCAGGGTGGCCTCGAGCTTGAGGTCGAATTCGTAGAAATCCTGGTCGACCGTTTCGGTGACACCCTTAACAAGAGACTTGATCTTGATCATCGTTCGCAACGGAAAGTTAGGATCGTCTTCATGGTAATCGATGGCGCCTTTGAGGATCTTGACCGCCTCCTCGTTGGACATGGTAGTGATCTTTTCGATAACGAAATCCGTGTTGTGGGATACCGCCAGCAGGTCGTCGATGCGAACATGGCCATGGAACCGTTCGAGGAGCTTTTCGTGAGAACTGGCAGTCACCTCGGTCGTGGTCTCGCCCACGGCCGACTTTTTCTCATCCAGACTAGAGCTGATGTCGTCGAGGACTTGTTGAATGACAGCCATTCTTTGCGATCAGCGGTTAGTGCTCATACTTAACATTAGTGACGTAACGGGCAGTGCATAACATACGTTGATTAGAGAAACGCTCCCTGCAATTGCAAGTATCGGACACGGAATCAATTCTGGCGGTTTGCATCGTGATGAACCATGGGCCGAACCTTTAGATATTTGTTTATAGACAATGGCAGGTACCCGCTAAACAATCTTAAAAAAATTTTCCCAGTGCAAACTTGCCGAGATGGCGTCATCAGGTTCGCAGGTACGCAGGTACGCGACATCGTTAGCATATTTGGGATCGAGATCGCGGTCGGCGGCTGCGAGTGCATTGCCGGGCACCCTATATTTTAGTGCATAATGCGAACCGTAACTCTTCCGTTGAATAGTTAAGGCCGGTTCACAGGATCGTGCGAAAAGAGTTGTCGGCTCGAAGCAAACGCTTGCGATGGTCGCTAACTCCCGCAGACTTGCAGAATTGCAGCAATTGGAAAGTTTATTCGGCAATAATTAGGTTGGTTTCAGCCATGTGCACGCGCCACCTGGAGCTTTGACCGTCCATATTAAACTGCTTGTGGACAAGTTTCGTTATGACTTCTGCACGCAAATTACGCCATCCAGATTTCTGCAGCTTGTCATGCGGCGGAAACGACAACCGAACACCAGGCACGCAAGTCGGAAAATGTCACTCAAAGGCTGATGCATGAAGATGATGCGATTAGGACCGTCGATATTTGATATCACGCAATTCGGCAAGTCTATTTGTCAGCGATTTTTCATCGACGTTTCTGGGGGTGAATACAATGTAACCTGCCGGTTGCCATAGTCCGCTGATTGCCGATATATATCTCGGGCACCGAGGTGAGTGCTGGCCAATCAGATCGACTGCAGACTAGAGCTCTTGGCGATACGATATCTTGAGCAAATCGGCAATCGGCGTCGTCAAATTTAAGCTCTGCCAATAATTATCTTCTATCATATCGGCAGACGTTTGAAGCTTGACGATACGATATCGTCAATACGGCGACGATACGATTGATTATCGTTGCCGATAATATGACACGTCTCATATTTGTGGTTACACGGATTGAAAATATTTCAACACGCAATATACTTAGTAATAGTATGATCTCTAATTCTAATTTAACGAGTAACTGTCTTGCTACAATGCCTCCATTTGAGCGAGTGACTGCTCGTTGTAAGCGCCTCGACTTCAGAGCCCTCAACGGATGGCAGTGATGACGAAGCAATACCCGAAGACCGAGTCGCGAGATCAACCCCTCAGCAATAGACGACGATATCTTACCTTCAAAATCAGCATCACAACTCTCAGAGCTTAGCGCAAGCTCCACGGCTACTGAAACCTCAATCCTTTCAAGCAATACATTCAGTCAAATTCGCCAACGGCCAGCGCCGGTCACTGAGTGGCTGTGGGCTTACTTTGAGACTACGAGTGTTGATAGGGAGTGGATCATAAAGAAGACAAAAAAGAGGAGGTTGACAAATAGGGAGATTCATGTGCAAATATGGACGATAAGATAGGCTCGCAGTGTGGTTGGACAGCTGCAGATTCACTGCGACAAAACACAACTAGCAATATGAAGAATCATCTCGCAAAGCACTCTATTCGAATTTTTGGGAGAGAAGCGCAAACCAGCGTCTTTAGCTGTGGGAAAAGAAGGAGAAGCTAACACATCAACAATTACTGGAAAGGAACCTCATTCGCTGGACACTTAGGAAGCGGCTTAAGGACGATTTCGATATGCAGCGCCTTCAATTGAATGAAGAGCTTGCCACAACTTGCAGAACAATTGCTTTGTCTCTCGATGTTTGGACAAGTAGGAACCACTCCCTATTATTCGTATAATTGGGCCACTGGCTCACAGAGGAATTCGAATATCGCGAGCAAGTACTAGAGTTTAAGGAGCTCTACGGAACTCACAGTGGAGAAAATCTAGCTGCTGCTGTAGAGACTACTCTTGTAGAGTTAGATCTTGAACGCAAGCTGATTACGATTACGGGAGATAATACAATGGGACTCTAGCCTCTGAGTTATTTCATAGATTTGATATAGAGGAGGACAATATACTAACAATGACGATTCGGTTCTCTTATATCGTGGCCTGGATAGCTATATTCGTTGCTTGGCTCATATCTTGAATCTAATTGTCAAAAATATACTCCGTGCATTGAAGTCTGGCAATGCCGAGGATGTAGACGCTGCTGGCGATAATCTACAATATGGCAAGCCTATTGGAACTCAGACAGCAATGGCAAGACTCCGTATCTTAGCTCTTTGGATTGATCGAACCCCGCAACGAAAGCAGAAGTGGAATGAGGTCTGTAAGGTCATCGACCTCTCGGACGAATATATCGAGTATGAAGTCGATACACGCTGGACTTCAACCTTCCGTATGTTCAACGATGGCTGTCTGCAAGGCAACAGATAAACAAGTTCTTAGAGCTACAGACTGAACTACCAGCGTTCACCACCCATAACTGGCTACGGCTCACGCAGATCCATAAAGGTTGCTGTTGAAAGGTTATTCAGTGCGGGGAGAGACTTATTAGGTGCTCGGAGGTACTCAATGAAGGCAGATACAATGAGAATGTTGATGTTGATGGGTGAATATTGAGGATATTGTATGATTACAACAGGCAGATTAAATCAGAATTACAAGATTCACAATAAATAGATTCACTCAGCTTCAATGTGATTATAAAGCTCCAATTGTGTAGATTATCTTGAACAGGCATAATTTTCTAACTGTTATAGACTGCCGACTTGCCGATATCGTCAAATGACAATCGCCAGACAGTAGGAATGCCGATATCGTATCGTCAACTTCGGCAATATCGGCAAAACGGCAACAGCCCTAACTCGAGGGGGGGGGGGGTGGATGCGGCACAATCTTCACGCGGAATGCGTCTGATTGATGTTCTCCCGATTCAATTTACAAGGATGATTAGTTCCGTGCTAAGACTCCACAATAAGTCCACGGGCATGTCGTAGTGTTCACCACCACATGGCCTGCGAGCTAATCATCTTGACGGAACTGGAGAAGGACAGCGCTGGTCAGCCGGGATCGGAGGTGCAGGGTGTGTGCACTGAACAGTTGGATCCAGAACCCTCTGCAGATCTTTGAGCAGAAGGAGAATAGGACGATTAACCAGGACATGCATAATGTACATAGTTAACTAGATTTCCGCTCCTGGAGGTCTAGAGTAATCAATACACACAGCCTCAAGCTACATATCTTTTATCCGCTCTCGTATCATCTCTTGCAATAACCAACAACAATGTCTTTCTACATCCAAACAGAGCCCATGGAGGAGGACCAAGTAGAACCATCTACTCAGTCGACTGTCGCCGATCCAGTTTCATCACAAATATTGTGTGATCCAGGTCGCCGTTTACACAGCATTGATTATGCAAAATCAGTCAGGCTGACAGTATATGCTTAGCATGCAGTGACTGGATCTCGGATAGATTCATGCAGAGTGAGTATCGGGTTTACTCATTTTGTTATATAAATAGCCTTGGTAATCTTCTTGCAAACGTGAAAGTGCAACGACTAACACGGAGTTCCACCATTGCAGCTCATTTAAGTACAAGCTGCTGTGCATAACTCAGACGTATACTGTTTAAAATAAAATCTACAAATTATACCATGCCAATTCCTTACCTTATTTCATTGTGATCCTATACTACTCGTGATCATATCCTCCTTGACACATGCGGCAGAACAGCGCATTCACGCCTGTCCCATAGGCTTTTGAGACATGGGTCTCTCGTCTAAGTTTAGCCCATTCAATCTTGAGAAAAGCTCCGCCTCCATCCGCTTGGCTGCGTCCGGCCCGTTGAGTATCTCGCCCATCATATCAGTTCCAGGCGGGAAATCTGTCTCAAAACTTGGCTCTCCGGCTCCTCTCATATTGGCCAACACAGCCTGACGAAAGTGCCACTGTAGGAGTTCATCCCTTGCACTCCGGTCATCGCTTGGATCGCGACAAATAGCGTCAAGTATCTTCCCGTCTATTGCAAAAGGATTTCGGTCAAAACAGGTTATTTTATAACCATCGTCTGGATTTATGGCGAAACCAAAGTCATCAAACTGGGCATGGATATTGCTTAGCATAAGCAGTCCATTCTGACATGAGTTGATCCCCGTGTCTCTCTCATCCCTTCTGTTCGTGATCCATCGAGAGAAGCCGCTCTGCACGAAATACTCTTCACTGGAGAGTGGGAAGATGTGGGTGGCTTCGAAACCCGTCCAACGATCAATATCAGCCTGAACGTTGACCAGGCCAGTTATCACGCACTTCCCATCCCTCTCACGGACCTGATTTCGGAAAGCATCATCTCTGCCGGTAATTGTTCTTGAAAGTATTCGGATTATGCAAGGTTCATCTGTGATAGATATTGTGTCTGTCATTTTCAGTGGCCGCTTCATACAAAGACCTATAAGAAGAAATATTACCTCTGCGAGAATTAGGTCTTATGTCATAATGGCCCGGCTGGAGACCATTGTCTGTTGGTGTTAGATCGCGTCCTGTGCTTCTCAAGGTTACGCGATACGGTCCAGATGCAACGATGAGGATGCCCAGCATAGATAGAAAGTTTTTCTCGGTTACAGAAGGATTCAATATCAGTCCACCGAGCGCCCTTTCAGGCTCTGCAAAGTGGTAAAAGTGCACAGCTCGACCGGGAGCTCTTTTGCCGGCCATGAAACTACCGTTTCCTTGAGAATACTTTCAGAAATGAGAATGGCTAATGGGACTAAAACCTATATAGCTTAGTGACCGAGATCACATACCGAAGACAGCGTGAATAGTAATGCTAAGAAGTTGTGAGAGGAAAGAATGCTGATGGGAAGTCCGATCGCATTGTCAGTATTGTTGGTTTAAAAGAGGTATTGCGCCGACCATCCTGGATGGGTTAAGG
Source organism: Lipomyces lipofer (assembly GCA_003705915.2). NCBI lineage: Eukaryota > Fungi > Ascomycota > Lipomycetes > Lipomycetales > Lipomycetaceae > Lipomyces > Lipomyces lipofer. Next base: position 18,656 of record PPJX02000139.1, on the reverse strand, counting down.
GAACCTGGCAGGGTTGGGGTTCTGGTTTTTGGATTAGGGTTGCGCTAATATTAGCGCCATCATTATGGAGGCATCGGGATTGTTAGCCCAGATTACGACCTCTTAGAGTTATCCCACACATAGTTTAAAGTTCAAACCAAGCCTTAGTGTTACGTTAATTGAGGTGCTAAGTAAAATCTTGTCAAGGTAGGGCAGTCGCGTCAGCCTGCCGCCCAAAACATCAAGCAGAATTAAGAGCATTTAGCAGCCGATTTTTTTTCATATCACAACAGAAACTAAACCCTATTTGGGCGTGGTGTGGGGTTACAGTCCCAACTATTGAACTAGGAAAAAGCGGACTTGTGAAGTGTGTGAAATCCAAAAATTTTGGAGATTCATGGGGCTTCTACCAACTAAGTTTGATGCGGCTGGGTCAGGAACCGGTCTTGACAGGGTAAGGGTTATCGTTTGGCAGGAATGAGCTTACTGGAGGGTCTGTGGAGGGTCTGTGGTGGTTCTGAGGAGGGTTCCGGACGAGATCGTCGGAGGAACAGTACTCGGAAGGAAGTTTTTTAATTGTTCTTACGCCATTATACATAGATGTCTGAGTACAGTGTTTGTTGCTTGCTCAAGTATGTTACTCTAAAACCAATAACTAAGTACTTCAGCAGAGAAATTGGGTTGCGCCATTACAGGCTGAACCTATCTCATCCGTGACTGAGTAATACAACCGGATTGCTAGTGCATTTAGCATCATTCTCATCCATGCCCGTGCAATTTTCTCGTCTGCGGATTCACACCGTGTGAAAAGCATGCAATTTCACTAACCCAAGCTGATAGTCACCCTGCAAGCCCGTTTCAATCGAAATAACTCCCTTACTAGCCAATTACATGATGCAATAGTATCGTTCGCTTCGCCTAAGTTTTCTCTAGATTCAGGTAAAAAAGAAAAAAAAAGTCTCAATTTCTATATGAATGCATTCTGTATTAGGATGAGAAGAAAATTTGCATGGGTTCTTCTGATCTTCCAGTTCGATGCATGCCCATACATTGGTCGTTACTACTATAGAGAGCGTGATGATGTATCGGCAGTGAGCTCAACAAGTTTACAACGGCTTCACTGGCTGGACTTTCCTGACAACTCGCGCCGGCGATCCCACTGCTACAGAAAACGGCGGAATATCTTTTGTTACAACAGAACCAGAGCCAACGGTGCATCCATCTCCTATATGGACTCCGGGCAAAATAGTAACATTTCCACCAATCCAGCAGTCATTCCCAATCGTAACGCTCATTGCATATTCGACTCCATCTCTTCGAGATTGCACATCAACCTCATGTGTCGCGGCGTATATGCTTACAAAGGGTCCGAATAAAACACGATCCCCAATCGTGACTAAGCTGCAATCCAGGATCACCATGCTATTGCGCAGATATTAGCTTCCGCCTCAAGATCATTATACGCGCAGGGAAGTGCCTTGGTGAAAATGAAAAGACCTACTTGAAGTTCGAATAGAAATTATCCCCGATTGACACGTTACAACCATAGTCGATATACAACGGGGGTTCGCAGAATGGGTTCACCCCCAATTTGCCTATGAATTCGCGAAGTATACGTTCGCGGTCCGCCACGAGAGAATCTGGTGTTGCATCATCGGGAAAGCACTCGTTGTACTTCTTAGTGAATTTTCGCGCACGGAAGCGACCAGAGATCAGCTCTGGCGCTACCGGATTGTAGCTATCGCGTGAGTCAGCTAGTGCTCTTCATCCTAACCACGAATAAGGACAAATAATCGAGAGTAAGAGAGTACTTACAGCATTCCTGATATCATGCGTTCATAATCTTCACACCATGGAACGTGGGTCATGTTCTGTGCGGCCGCAATAAGCGCAACATCTTTCTCGGTGTTTGCCATACCTAAAACTAGACTATTGGCGAGAATTCGCGGAACAGTGTAGCCAATACAGAAGGACGAGGACAATTGCAATAAGGAAAAATAGGAAGTCAATAGGCAACTGAAACCCTGTCAATTTTTGGCATCTTATGTCCTCCACTGCGGTTGTCCTGTGGCGTCACATAAGGGTTTGGTAGGGTGTTTGAACATGATGTCCTTTAGACTGCTTTCTAGGGCTGTTTTGTCGTTGCACTTTGCACCGTAGGATGGTCCATTTCGCATCAGGTGGTCACTATGAATCAGATCCACTGGTCTATTTTCAACGGTGGGCTGGTCCAATTCGCATCCTGGGGCTGGTCATGAGATCCTCCAATCCTGCTTGCTTCATCTTGGTCTCTTCTTCCTGGTAGACCTCGTCATGTGCTTGATAATGGCCGATTCGTGGATCGGCGAATTGCGGAGAAGGACGTTGAATTAGTCATGCACTTGGGGACGGCCAAGATGATGTCCAAAACACTGGCTGGCTGCGGCGCTGGTTAAACTTTAGCTTATCTGCGACTGAGCTGTTCAAATCCATGGCTGTGTAGTTCGTGTGAGGGAGTGGTACAAAACGAAAACAAAAAAGCCTACTGTGACATATTGCATAAGAACTCTTCAAGTCTGTGGCCGTGTTACCCTGCACGAGTGTTATTAGACGTAAGTCTAGAGCAGTTTCCTACATCGCCGGGGTCTTCTGCACATTCACATCTGCAGCCTGTTAAAGTTGAGATACTTTTGGAAGCATTGTAAATGTCATGAATTTCCCATTCCGGAAATCAAGTCGGGAAGAGTCCCCGAGTTCTCGGTCAAACGCTCGGTTCGGTCAAAACCGCGGTCAATATCTCGGTGGATATCTCGGTCGTTGGCTATCTCGGTGGATCTATCGGTCGGTGGATATCTGGGTGAATATTTCGGTGGATAGCCCGCGGAACCCCGTTTCGGTCTCTCCCCGTTCTAGCTGGAGGTGTTTTTGGTCACACGAGTGTTTGTGTAGTGTTTTCCCATGTACATAAATAGGGCGGGCCTCTTCGCCCCATTGTTTGTAGAGATAGAAAGCCGCATGACAATATAATCAGAAATGTTCCACACCAGCCTCACATGACTCTCGCATCAGGAGTCAACCGGCTGCTACTGTCTGCGGTTTCTGTTTTACATTTGAGTATAGCAATATTGTCAGGGTTAAACACGTTAGATTCAGCCAAAAAGTTGGATGTGCCACTTTCCAAAACTGACGCCCTATGAATGATCCATGATCCTGCGTGGGACATATGGTTCCTCCACAAACATAATCTCCTCACGCGTCAGCGACTTGCCATTTGCACTCGCAATCTGCTCCAATCTCTCCACACTGTTTACGCCCACGATTGGACTGGTGACCTTGGTCATGATCCACGCGAGCGCCACGTCGCTCATCAGCCAGCCTTTGTCCAAGGCCACCTTTTCGACACGGTTGATTATCTCGGCGGTAGCAAGATCGCTGGCTTGCTCGTTTCTATGCGGGGAGGATTTCATTCCCTCTTTCCGAATCGACGTCGCGGTGATGGAACGGGCAAGGTCACCACGAGCAAGCGGACTCCACGGGATCAGTCCCACGCCTGTAAGATCGCAGTACGGAATCATCTCTCTCTCTTCCTCTCGATACAACAAGTTATACTGATCCTGCATCGACACAAACTTCGCCCACCTGTTCTTTTCTGCCACATGCTGCAGCATAGCAAACTCGTAGCACCACATGCTGCTTGCGCCGATGTACCTCACCTTCCCGGACCTTACCAAATCATTCAACGCTCCCATGATCTCCTCTGGTGCCACATCCTTGTCATACCGATGAATCTGCAGCACATCGATATAGTCCGTCCCCAACCTCGCCAGCGAGTCGTTGACCTGGTTAAAGATCGCGGCGCGAGACAATCCATGTTGGTTCACAAACTGACGGTTGTTGGCGATGTCACCTTCAACGGGTCTCTTACTCGTCTTGTCGACGGGATGGAAGCATTTGGTCATGATGATAAGTTCGTCGCGGGGTATATTATACTTCTTGATAGCGGCCGCGATAATTCGTTCAGAGTCGCCGTTGGAGTAAATATTGGCTGTGTCCCACTATACCTTGCGTCAATTATTGTTGAACTAGTTCATAATTAGGCATTACTTACGGTGGTGATACCAAGATCGTAGGCCCTCTTTAAGATTGGAAGCGAGGCATCGCTCTCGAGAACCCAGGGTAGCCATTCGGACGCTTAGATGACGAGAAGTAGTCAGAATATCCAGTATCCAAACAGAATGTTGCGAATGCTTACAGCCAAATGACATGCATCCCAGAATAGGGACAGAGACTCTCAATCCAGAGCTTCCAAGCCTAATCGTGAACTGGTTAGTCGACAACCGGTAAGTATGGTAGAGAATAACTTGCACACTAACTTGCGATATTCAACCGGCATAAGTAGAAAAAATCAATCTCGTTGAATTTGATGGGTGAAAGAATGCGCTCTTGCACCTCGAGCTCTCCACATATATTTATACAGTAAATATGGATAGGTTTGGCTGAGATTGCCGGGGTCTAATCTGCTGTATGCAAATTTAAGAGTCATCGACTGCGTTTCTCAGTACTCCTCTACTGCAATTTCCGCTTGCATGCCGATCGCTGCATGTTCAGTCGGTCAAAAATTCGGCTCTCCGCCACGGAAATGAATCCGACTAGATGGAACGAGGGATTTCCCAGCCGATGATGGGTGGAGTGACAGCACCACACGTGACCCAAAACCATTCCCACCTTTAAATTCAAGTATTTTCATTGCCGTCGGCGGACAACGACAAACTCATATCATCCGGATATAATTTCGCTAACACATGAGACCCTCTAAGACCTCGACCAGACAACGGTAGCAGATGCAAATCGCCCCCGTGGCGTCGTCTGTTTCAGGATGACGTTCCAAGCGAGAGTGCGGAATCCGGAGCCCCGCCTCAACGTCCTTGCTTAACGACCTATTGGTGATTCTATTGATAATAGGGACGGCACACTACGGTTGTTCATCCATCCTGCTATGAAAGTGTCATCGGGTCTACTTCGGGATCTTTCTCGGCAGAAAAATTTGTGAGTGCGGGGTAGGGTGCGCGGGGGGTGTTATCCGTACCCTTATGTACGGGCGCCCCAGCAAAAGTGCCCGCGCCATAGTAAACCTGGCGTGGTTGTAAAGGTAATCGCTGTCAGGGTTGCATGGGAGGGGTTGCACCGACAAAAGTTGTGTCGGAAAATGAACCATAAAGTTGGCTGCACTCTCGGGAGTGCACTCCCGTAGTAAACTGGCGGGGAGTTCGGTGCGTCCGGTGCGTTCCACCCACAATAATGTAAGGACAACCGCGTCAATTGGACATTGGCAATGTATGTTCGTATTTTTGTACTTAACTTTATATTTTTAGAATATACTCGATGGCGAGTTCTGGGGGGGAGTTATGCTTCTTAAATATACAACCCAAGAAGTCACATACGAGTTCTATTTTACTCAATACAAAAATATCTCAAATTAACATATTACAAATATCGCATTTCATACCAATATACAACAGATAATGCTGATACGGGGTCTGATCGGTGCTAGCGTTTAGTGTGTTGTTGAATAAAAACTCCGTAACTGGCAACAACCATGACCAGTTGTCCCGCTGAGTGTTAGTATAGACACGGAGATACTGCTCCAGCGTTTGATTTACTCGTTCTGTCTGGCCGTCCGTCTGGGGGGTGGAAGGTGGTAGAGTATTTCGCTTTGATCTGCAGACTTTGCAGGAACGTCCACCAGAATTTGGAGAGGAATACTGAACCCCATCCAATGTCGTCGAGGTATGACGATCGCCAGCTTATCCAAGAATTCTTGTAGAACGTTCATGAGACTCTGGAAGGTCGCCTGGGCGTTGCTAAAACCGAATGGCCATTACAAGATACTCGTAGTGCCCAATCGCGTCTTGAACGAGGATTTCCATTCGTCACCGTCCGCTACTCGGACTGAACTGTAAGCGCCTCGAAGGTCCAACCGCGTGAAGACCTTGGCCCTCGTATGCAATCAAGAAGTTCAGAGATCAACGGTAACCGATAATAGTTCTTAACAGTGATCTTGTTGAGACCCCTGTAGTCGATAATCGGTCGGAGGGTCTTGCCCTTGTCGGTACGAAGAACAAAGGTGCACTTGCCGGGGACGTTGATTTCCGGATGAAGCCATTTCGGAGTTTGTCATCGATGTATTCCTTGAGTATGGCTAGTTCGGGATCTGCGAGTAGGGCTGTACACGGATGGCGGATATGGCGGATTGCATCCGCCAAAATATCCGCCTCGAATAAATATCCGCCACTACTTGACTAGGAGGATACGAATATCGAATATATCTCCGCCATGGCCCAAATTGGAGGATATTTATTCGCCATATCCGCCATCCGCCATCCGTCAAGGCGGATAATCGAATAATTACCTGATTAGGAAAGCAAGCGGTGGAAGAAGGACGTAGAATTCGTAATACACAGAAGGTCTACAATACGGCTGACCATGATGCCTTGGACCCAAAAAGAGGGGCTTCTGAGCACTACTATTCTTCTTAATAGTAAGCAAGGGAGTCGCCAAGCTAGAGGAATGTATAACGCATGCGGCTCGGGCAGAGCATTCACAGCGTCAGAGGCACAGCTGGCAATTGCGACATCTAGCGCGACTGTGCTTCAGGGACAAGGATTATCAATGATTACAAAGCATGCAAGCAATAACGAATCAATAAGACAAAGTAAGAAGCCAGGGAAATGCCTAGAGGCTAGAAAATTGTCCGGCTCAGACGGAGCTTTCTCACCACAGTTCTGCCCATCCTGATGCTGAGCATGAGTTTGTCTTCAGGGACATCTTCACTGATATATTCCTGGCATTTATACTATACTATTTCTAAGAAAATAGAGCGGTCGAAGATAGGTGTAGCAAGTTTATGTTAATCTGAATTGCACTATAATAGGCAGGTTTCTATTAGGCTAGAGAAATAAGAGAACAACACTTCACTGCAATTATTCGACCAAGGCGGATTTATGGCGGATATATTCGAAAACATGGCGGATGAGGATCCGCCACATCCTCAAGAGGCGGATGCGAATGTCGAATATGAATCCGTCACCTTTGCAATGGCGGATGGCGGATATGGTCAGATCAGGCGGATATCCGCATTCGAACCAGCCCTATCTGCGAGAGGGTATATACGAGAAGTAGGTGGTGTCGCGATCGGGAGAAATTCGGTCTTAAGGTCGCATGAGCGTCGCGGCTGCAGGAGGATGTGGGATGTGTGGAATTCGTCGTTGCAGAAGTGAGAACCCTAGCCCTATGACTGGCGCAGCGTGCGCCCAACGTTGGGACGAAGCGGCAGCTCACGCTTAGCTAATTTACCCCAACCCTTGAGACTCGTCCTTTCGCCTTCCGCCCAATTTGGCAGTACAACCCGGTATTGAGAAGAAGAAAATTCACCAGTTCACCGACTTTTGTTTACAACTTCTTGCTATAACCATTGCAATGGCAATACCGAATAAACCCAGCATGCTCATGAAATTTCCGATTGAGAGGGCCGTGAATGGGTTGACACGATAGCGTTGAACGTAGATGGGAAAAACAGCGCCTGTTCCGTCTCCCTGTCAATGCCAACCGGCATCTTGAAAGATGCATCACTAGCAACATGCTTCAAATTGAAATGGGGGCACTTCTGGCGAGCAACTTCCTGAGGAGGAACCAGCTGCCGGGTCCAACCGCGTATTAACATGAAGAATTGCGGGAGGGGAAAGTGATGGATCGGAACCAGACTTTGAAGGCTTCGAGGGATGGTCTATGGCGCCAATAGTAGAATCCGATGAAGACTGTGGCTAGTAGAGGTTATTGGCTTTTGTTGACTGTCGCTGACGCATCTAACAGTGTTCCACACGCCTGGAGTCATCGACTTCAAAATCAACAAGGAATTGTCGCGATGTGCAACAGGTGCAAATTTATTGTCAACCAGGCTGCCATCCCTCGACACATGCATCGCCAACACAAGTGCAAGCTCAGCAAGGAGGAAATTGCTAAAGTTTGAAATCAAGGGATGGACGAGTACGGGGGTAGTAAAAATTCTGAATGAATGATTGCTGAGGTTCATCAAACATTTTACCGCCGCTGGCTTTGTGACCAGGTAATCTTGGTGCACAGAATTGGGTACAGGTTTGTCGTTGTCAGACATACTGGACACGACGGGAGTTCGGCTAAATAATTTAGCTACGGTTGCGTAGCAATGTCACTAAATTAGGTACCTGGTCTTTCTCAACTAATGTCGTTACGTCGAGTTCGGTGCTTTAGCTCAGGAGAAAATTCTCAACTGTGGTCTCAATTAATCCTTACATAGAGTCGCTGGCGTTGAACTTAGGATTGACAATGAAGAGGCTGTGGTCTTAGAGACCAGATAATTAATCTAGGGACCGCGTGAAGGTAAGTGAGCTAACTTTAGTGACATGGTTGCTGAAGGCTAGCTACAAGCTGAACTTAGATTGTGTAGCTTGTAGCTTTGGGACTTTATTAACGATCGCCAAGCGAATTAACGGGGCAAATATCTTTATTCATGTGTTTAGGCTCTGTGGAGTAATCCGTGGTCAAGGTAATTTTTAGTTTTTCCTTCCACAGAGGGTGCAACTGGTACGTGTCACCCGCGGTTTTCTATTACAGTGCCTTGCGAAAGTCTTGATCCCCTCCCAATGCACAACAAAAAATCCCAGCTAGTTCGCCAGCTTACAGATCAATACATTTCTTCCCTCACGAGCGCAAAACACAGCTCAATCTATCTCACTCCCTATTTGTGGTATACAGTAGCTCTTTCCATGGCTCCTTCAAATAGGCTAACGCTTAAGAAGACAAAATCTACCGCCAAGCCGGATGGCCGGACCACAGAAATACTGGACAGCACTTATGTGCTCGACGGCCAAGGACATCTAGCGTCACAACTCGAAATTTGAAAACCTGTCTTCTTCTGCTGGGAGGAGGACGTTTCAAAGGTTACATAATTTGAATATTTGTTTAATATCAAGTGTTTTTGGACGAAGTAGTCGTTAAGAAGTATGCCCTCTTCCGAACTTGGACTTCAACTTCCACTCCTTGATCTGAGAACTTGCATTATCTCTTTTCATATTTTATTAATCCTTTAATGTCCCAGATATCTTTGCAAGCATGTATCAAACAATAGCAAACAATAAGAAGAACGGTCAGCTAATTTATTTGTAATTTCACTCAAAAAAGAATATTGCACGATCTAAAATGATTACCAGCTTTACTGGCCACATCTCTATTCCATGACAAAGAAAACCCTCAATACCCTCAAATGACTCTATCGTGTTCGCAAAGCACTGAAACCCCCTGGAGTGCCCCAAGTTGGTAGTCCGCACAACTATATAACTCCGTGACAGACTTAACAATTTACATACATATGAAGGCCACGAAAATGAGTGTCACTCCATAACTTCGACATATATTTTTCTTGCCATCAACGGGTAGTCCCTAACCCTGACAACAAAATGCTCCAAGCGTTTTTCCCATGCACTCTCGATTATTTAATATGGCCCGTTCTCATCTTCAGGTCCGGTGCATGCCCATGCATTTGCAAGCCATTGAATCAAAGTTTGGCCTCCATAAACTTCCCAATTGCAATTTACTTAGATTGAAAACAGAGTGAACAGATTCTGCCTGCTGAGCCTGACTCGAGCATAATTATTTAGGGACAATATGCAATTAAAGTGGATGGCCATCGCGGACTACTTGGGCGAATCCATGGGTCAAAGCGATAATTCGTACATGCCAAATCGCCAGCCCTCAAGGTGCAGCAACTTGTCTTCCTGCTTCATCTGTGAGTGGCATGCTTTTGCATTTTGCAGAATACTATCTGTCTCTGCAAGTGGATCTGCTGTGCTTCCATCCCTACAGAAGACACTGACCCAGTCCTCAATTGGGCAAGCTGAAAGAAGTTCTCTAGCTGTACATCTAGCCTTCTCGGCATCATCCTTGCTCTCTATGCCGACAACCGAATAGCCAATGTTATACCTGGTAGTTGATGGAGCACGAATTACCGGTAGATCTGACCGTTGGTACTCAATTGCTAATGCTTCTTGAAAGCGTGGTGGATATGGAACACTAAGGAGTACTATCTGGACATTACTCTAGCGATGAATGATTGTCAAGAATCACCTTTAACCCTGCGACTTCACGTGGCTGCGCCGCTCGCGTTGGAACGTTATTCATTATATTTTGACAATGCGTGCGTTTTGCGGCGTAGTCTCTAATTTTTTATGATGCCTGTTTGAATGTCCGCCGCTTATGTCTGACTTGCTTACGGTTTTTACGCATGTTACATACGTGTTTTCTATTACTATATTTCGTGTTCTTTGTTTGGGTTACGTGTATGATATATGTATATATTACAATGTATACCAGAATAAAAGGACGGGTTTGTCCTCGCTGTCAGGCCGAATAAATTCTAAAACGCTTGAAATATGTTCGCGCACTTGCATCTAGAGGTTACTCTAGCTTGCAGGGCTCGGTCCTTACAATTTGTCACCACAACTGAAATCTATTTCTTTTATCCTCGTTTAATGGGAGCCCCCCTACCGGAGTTAAATAAGATGAACACGAAAAATTTGTAATGTATTTCGATAATCGGTACATACTTAACTAAGCAAAAAAGCAGACATTATACTAAAACCACTAGACCTTGGCTTCCACTTGCTTCTGAGATTGCGAATTTGCCATATTCCCCAATTCCAATTGATCTTCATGTTCAAACGCTCTGTCTCCAAACTGAGTAGCGATCTCCTCCAAAGTGACCCTGGCGGTCTCGATATACATGAATTTAACCATCGCCAAACTGATCAGGCAAAATCCAACAATGACCAGATAGTAATATCCTTTGATTTTCGCAAATGCTGCAGGAGAGGACATACCAATAGCAAAATTGAAACACCAGTTGGCAACAGTCGCCAACGCCATACCCTTCGCTCTAGCTCTCAGCGGAAAGACTTCCGCCGGCAGCAGCCAAGGGATAGGACCCCATGTCGCGCCAAAGATGGCATTGTAGACGACAACAAAAGCAAACATTCCGTTTGCTCTCTGCAGTGCAGAAAGTGAAGGCAACTCGGTGAACATACAAACCATTGACAACGAAAGAGCCATGGCTATCGAACCGAACATAAGCAATGGCCGACGTCCCCACCTGTCTGCGAGATACCAAGTAGGTAGTGTAGCAAAAATGTAAACAATTGAGTTGTACCCGGCATAGAGAAGCGACTTCTCGGTACTGAAGCCGGCACGAAATAGAGAACTCGCCAGATAGAACGAGATTACATTTATCCCGTTGAGCTGAGCAAACATTTGACCTGTCATAGCCATGAATGTCCGGTGTCGATAGATTGTAAACATTTCCTTCCAACTTGCAACGCCCAGATGACGCTCGTATAATACAGCTTCTTGTATCTCAACGTTCATGGCTACAACCTCGTCGTTTTCAAGACTCCCATTACCATGAAGATTCGCTAGCGTTTGCCGAGCTTCGGTAGCAAAGCCGTTGGCGGCCAACCATCGAGGAGTCTCAGGCACAATCACTGAGAGGGCCAATAGAAGAAATGCGATAGAGAGTTGCACAAAGTACGGGCCCTGCCAGCTCATGTTTGACGGAAGATGAAAAAAGAAGCCGTAATCTACCCAGCACGAGGTAGCATAACCCAGGATATTGAAGGTGAACTCGACTCCCACCATTAAACCTCTCTTGTGACCGGCAGCAATTTCGCTTTGGATAACAGGAACAGTCATTGACAAAAAGCCAACGCCAAATCCCTGTATAGTCCTTCCTGCAATGAAGCACGCCAGATTTGGCGCAAACGCTTGAATGAAGGCCGCGAAAAAGTAGATCAGGCCACCAATTCGCATGCAGTAACGGCGACCAAGCATATCGCAAAGACGAGCGCAAGAGAGCGCGGCGACTCCTGCGGAAACTTGCAAGCAGGCGACGGTGATACCGGTAATGTTCGGACTGATATGACCGGAAGAGTCCATGTGTGCACTAAAGAATCGACCCACGAAAACTTCGTTGACCAGAAGGCCAGCCATGATTCCTTGATCAAACCCGAAGAGAAAATCGCCTAGCGAGGCGTACAATGACGTAATAGCCATTAAGTACCTTGAGGATACCCATTTTGGATATGTTGTCGAAAAAGATTTTGGCTTGATTGCCTTTTCAAACTTCGAGAGCTCTGGTGGAGGAGCAGAATCTTCCACAGTGGTTGCTGCGGAGTACTTTACGGGTCTCGTCGATTTTTCGATTTCCATTTTGTGCATTGACTACTGCGATGTAAAGATGCTGAGATATAGTTCCAGAATACCAAGGCGGATGCTGTCGCAATTAAATAATACACACTAGACGTAGCGTATCAGTCAAACAAAAAGCGGGGATGTAGAGAATTAGCAAGCAATCGCAAAAAAGTGGGGTTTATCCCCTCCGATAAATCGTTTCTCCATCTTTGAACTTTAATCTTGGCATTGCCACCCTCTTAGTCTGAGAATTGAGTTTTTTCTCAAAACATGGAGACGCCACGCGATCAGCCATGGACGTTGGGAAAATGCGGAGCGGATCCCAATTCTAGGTTGGCAGTGCATGCCAAGATAAAGGTCCCGCCGGAACCGAGAAAGTCCCACCGGAACCGATCGGGCCCGCCACGGGTAGATTAGTCTGTCCACCTTTAAGATATCCCTCAAATGCAAACCAAAAAGGCGCAGACCACGTGGCGCTTCCTCTCTTGCATCCACGTCGTCCCCCACTTATGTTCCCCACCTCCCGCAGGGCTTCTCTGACATTCGCGAATGTTACCGTTACGGGACATCGACCGCATCATACTAGTCATGCGCTCCTACCGCAGCGTCTGTTTGAGTTGGTGTTTGCCAATGGTGTGTGTGATTTTAGCCATTTTGGGAATGCGCGCCGGGGCGCTTCCATTTTGCCGAGCTTTGCCACGAGCCACTAGGAATTCCGCACCTTCCGGACTCCGCGCCGCACACATCGTGCTGATGGCATCATGGATTTGAGTTGTAATGAACCTATTCTGCAACGTCGATTTTCATAGGCAAATATTCATGACAAAGACAAGGTCAAATGGACCACAAACGAAATCCGACATCCTCTCGAGCAGTAAATAGTAGAATTCGCAATATGTTTGATGCCTTCCTGTACGCGTAAGCTCTGCTTGCAAGGCTCAGCTGTGGGAAGGAATTAAGGTTTGGTTGTGTCATGTGTGCCGTCTTCCGTCCCTGCAGCGTCTTCCCGTCCTGGAGGTGTCGCAGGCAAAACCCGAGACGGAATTCGTTTCTGCAGCATTCGATAGAGAAAATCAAGATAAAAGTAACAGTTCTATTGGCAATAATTTCGGGCCATTTTATGTTGCGGTATTAATCGATTTGATGTGGGAGTGGTTGGCTGGCTCTGGGGTTTGCAAGCGTATGTCACATTGACCCCTTGTGACTTGGGAATAGGCAAGAAAATGGCGGGGTGAGGCGGAACGTGGCTGACCTTCCCCTGGCCCTGATAGGGTACCGTTGAACGCGAAATTCAGTTCTGCTCACAAAACTTCACCTTCCTATCTTTGAGCCTAGGAAATTTCATCACCTATGTGGTTCAATGATGCTACCTAGCTCAGGAAGCATAGCTCAAGATATCACAAGACAGTTCAATTTAATGGTGTTGGCAGTAGTCCGCAGTGCAAACGCCAGTCATCATCGCCACCATGGAGCCACAACGACGACGCAGCTGGTGAGGGCCAACAACTCAGAGCATGCGACTACGTCTGTTACAGTGCCAGACAGCAGTGCCCACAAGGCCGTCGTCAGTCTGAGCCCGGCTGCTAACACGATTGAGAATCTCAGATGTCACATGAGGAAGTAGGGTAGGAGATGGAAGCAGAGGGCAGAGGTAGTGACCGAAGGAGAAGCTCAAGTTCAAGGGTTCCTTGTCGTTGATGAAGGAGATGGGACAATAACGCTCCGTGAATATTTCTTCCCATATTTGCTTCGGGTTGCTTGTGAGGCTAACAAACGAATAGAGCTAATCCCTCACTACACGATCGACCACAGGTGGAAAGTCACCATTGCAATGCATGTCACTACATTGTTGACCTACATGACATTCTATAGCACGACTTGAAGGTTCACTTGAATCGATTGCGAATCCTGACGATCATAAGGCAGAAATCACCCAGTGTCATTTACGCCCTTATCTGTTCTCGCAGAGCGAGGGAATGTAATGGCGCAACCCCAATTCACAGCTGAAGTACTTAGGTATTGGGTTTAGAATATATATTCGAGCAAACAACAAACACGGTCCTCAGACATCTATATATAATGCAAAACAAAGACAAACAAAACAGAAGAGCGCTCCTCCTCTGACGTTCCCTCCGAAGCTCCCTCCGCCACTCTCCTTCGACGCTGTCATGCCGATCGGAATTCACAACGGAGAATCTCCGATTTTTCGGTACCGACCATCTCGCTAGGTCTACTCCGCTCGATCTCTCCCAGCTCCTCCCTTCGCATGATTGGTCCGACGAGCTGTTGCGCTTTGTGCTGTACTTTCCATCTATATAATAGTACCCCTCGTCCCGTTGTTTCCTCCTCGGTGACGTCTCATAGCTTCTTAGCAGGTTTTCTTTGTTGGAGATGCCTGTGACTCTTTTGAATCTAAACCATAGCATCGAAGGCTTTGCTATCACATAAGCGACTGGAAGGGTTTAACCTTGATCTTCAAATCGCTTGCTAGCTTCATTTCTGGCACCAATCCCGCGGCATATTATCCATGACTAGTCACCTTCATGGAAAATAAACTTTTTCCAAGCCTTCTGGACACTTCAGAGTCTTCTCGTGGACAATCTTGTTGAACACTTCGTCCAGAGGTTGTCTTATTCGCAAGAGCCTGCCGAGTATGGACCAATCGAGCCTCTGTATCGAACTTCAAGGTAACGTGCCCATTCTATATCGAGCTTCAAAGTAAGATGCCCAATGCAAGAGTCCACCAAGTCCTCTTCTTGTCATTAGCGGTGATCATCGATTCCTCCGAAACTCGCTTAGGTTAAGCTCACTTAGACAGGGCTGTTGCGGATATGGATATCCGCCATCCGCCATCCGCCTTCGCAAAGGTGGCAGATAAGTGTCCATATCTTCATCCGCCGATCGAAAATATGGCGGATATTCGCCTCATCCGCCAATCCGCCACAATTACCTATTTAGCATTGGTCCAGGCGAAGTCCTACATAAGATAGGTTGGACGGCATCAAACAGCACTTTCTCTAAAGCAAACTTCCTACGGCCCTCATTTTCAATTTCCCTTATTCCTTCTCCAGTAGGAGTTTTGTAGCTAATTTTTCTTCTCTATCAACAGATTAAAATGGATCTTATGATCACTCGCTGCAACCGTCCCAATTACTTTGTGCCCAATGATGGAATAGATGAAGAACCCTCACCCGAAGACCGACTCGGCAGCTCTCAAGACACTTCTTCTCTTAATACCGACAATTTTCCTTCAGAATCAGCATCACAGACCCAAGGGCTTCAACCTGAGCCTTTGGTAGAGTCTCAAGCGGAATTCTCGAGCGGTGAAACGGAATTCTCGAATGGTCAAGCAGAACCCTCAATCTGTCTTCCTCTTTTCCAACAGAAACCTACATCCAAGAACAGGCAATGGACTAATTTTGATATATCCGAATTTGAAAGTCCATGGATCATGAAGAAATATTGTGGGTGTACGAAGATATTCAAAGAAGGGAGAAACCATGAGGATGTTGATGTTAATGGACAGCGTATACAAATAGTAGCATTAGAAAGCTCTAGAGCTTCTTCTCGGGAATATATTCTTCTATTCTATATAAGAAGTTGTAAATATTGCGCCGCTTGCATGCTTTAAGCTTGCAATTTGTGTAACACTCAGGTTGCGCTGATTTATGCTCGGTGAGTGCGCAGCAGGAGTACATTTTGAACGCTCTATGCAGCTTTTGCCTCAATCTTTCCTAATAATTAGTAATCCCTTGATTACCCGCCATATATCCGCCATATCCGTCAAATTGCGGATAGGATATCCGCCGTCTGGGGGTTGGCGGATTTGTATCCATATCTGTATCCGCCGACCGAAATTATTGCGGATCCTCATCTGCACGGATATCTTATCCGCCAATCCGCTTACAGCCCTGCACTTAGAAATCAGTTCAATTGGCTCTTCATGTCGTTCAAGTGGGACGATTAGGTGGAAACATGTTACGGTCCTTTCGCGCTTATAAAAGGCGTCGATTCGTCATTCTCATATCAGCATCTGACAATCATAAAAGGCGCTTCGAGTCTTGGTCGGCGGCGTCAATGTATTCGACCACTGGGACCGGCCCTAAAACTCGAGTTGACTCAAATCGACTTTCTCGGAACTCCCAGTGGAGCCAAGTTTGCCTGACCAACTCCAAGTGAAGTGGAGTTTCGCACCAGTGTTCGAATCGAAGCTCCATCACTGGCAAGCGTCGATGCAAACGAATTGTATGGTCACCCTAGCCCTAGGGGTTGAGTTTGCTGGTTGCAACACACAAACCAACGGATCGAATTTTTGTGCGCGCTCAATGGACCGGAGCACATCAGGAAGTAGAAAGTTTTCATATACCAGCACCAGCTGTCTTTATCTAGAATATATACATACTATATCTAAATGCAATATTGTGGACGAGCTACAAGATGTCTGCAACTGAAGAGGAGCCTATTAGTTTTCTTCGACCCACTCCAGTTCCACGAATTCTTCGAGTCGCTGCCAGTCCAAAGAGCGTGCAATTTGACTTGTCACGATCAGCCTTAATAGTGGTTGATATGCAAAACGACTTCCTACACCCTGAAGGATGGTTTCCGGCTAAGGGAATCGGCGCAGGACCTTTGTTAGGAGCTGTTCCGGTGGTGGAGCGTTTGACAAACCTTCTTAGAGGTCTCGGCGTCCCCATCATTTGGCTGAACTGGGGAATTCGACCAGACTGCGCTAACATTCCGCACGGCGTGATGGCAAGAGGCACGAACTATGGTGGCAAGCCACCGGGATATGGTGACATATCGGCAAATGGTAGAGGTCGAATTCTAGTCAAGGGAGACTGGGGATCGCAGACTATAGACGACTTGACTGTTGGCGACGAGGATCTGACTATTTACAAGCACCGATTGAGCGGTTTTTGGGACAGCGAACTGGACTCTGTTCTTCGGAAGAAAGGGATCACGACTTTGCTCTTTGCTGGAGTAAATATCGATCGCTGTGTCTTTTCCACATTGCAGGATGCAAGCTTCCTAGGGTACGACTGTATAATGGTAGAGAACGCATGCGCTACGTCGTCACCGGACTTCGTTGTTCAGGCAGTAAAGTATCTGATGCATATGCTATATGGAGTTTGTACCACTTATGAGAATATAGTAAAGGGGACGGGTTCAGAGTAGGAGGGCCAATCAAACACTATTGGACTATAAAAATGAGGAATAGGGTTGATAACGAGATAAAAATAGAAGTGCACATGATGTGAAAACGATATGCAGAGTTAGTTCTTTAAATGGCCTCGCGACTGACAATATTTTACTAGAATTCATGCATCATCGGGTGAGACTTCAACACAATTTCACCCCGGTCCAGTACCGAAAGTTCAGACTCAAATGGTCGTCTCAAGCATTGCCAATATATTGTAAAACAACCAGACTTCCTCTTAAAAAAATAGCCAGAATATTCGGGATCCCCGCAGTCAAATATATTTTAACCCTAACCTTATCCGCCTAGTCATTTTCTATTCTCCTCCGCTGGTAGATCTTAACTTGAGGGTCGAGATAAGCGAAGACTCTGACCATTATTCAGCTATTCGCATAGACTATGGAATATGGAATATGGATTGAACTTGCATTTCGGACAAATTTCATGCAATATGCTAATTCTGTCCTTCTTATCGCTTCTTGAGTGGGCGAGGCTTGACCTAATAAAGAGTTAGCCACTTGCTATTGTAAAAGCGATCATAAAGGTGGGTATGTACCTCTTCGTCTCTTACTGGATGCAGTTTGACAACATTCGGATAGTCAGCTCTATTAAATTGATAACCCTAGAGCCTATAGTCAGTTTCTGCATCCAATTTAGAAATAGGACGACGCTCACCTTGCTCCAGTCATAGCTAAGAGCATATGCAAATATAGTGCCGTTTCTATTAAATGCAGTGCTCGGAATAGTCGCACCAAGAGCGCTATATCCCTTGAGTCGGTGTTTTGAGTCCTTGTCCCTAATGCAAGAAATCCTGTTAGTGGTTGCTTGCTTAATAATAGTCTCGTAGTTAATACGCACCAGAAGTGGAACGATCCGTCACCTCCAGCGGTAGAAAATGTGCCATATTGCGGGTGGAAAGATATCGCATTGACGGCGTAGACATTCGACTCTGATCTTGGGCCAGGTGTCGCGTTATCTCTGTGGCACCTGAATGAGAATCCTAGTTTCCTATTGCAAAGCCGGTGTTAGTAAACGCCATTGCAATTAGTAAGAGGCACGCACTGCTGGTCGCGAACTTCGACATATTGAAAAGCGCACCGTCCCTCGGCGCTTCCAACAGCGAAACCATTGCCACTCGGGTAACAGCTGATGACTCTAGTCTGTAGCTTAAGTTGACTCTGCACTGTCTTGAAGATCGTCCCTGGGTTCGACAAGTCAAATATGCAAA
>PPJX02000138.1:20000-41432 GCA_003705915.2 Lipomyces lipofer | reverse complement strand
GGGGGGGGGGGGGGGGGGGGGGGGGGGGGGGGGGGGGGGGGGGGGGGTGGGTGGGGGGAAGACGACGTTGACCAGGCAACATCCAGAACAACAAACATGTTATCCTTCCCAAGAAACCCCAGAAATTTTTCTTAATTTTATTTATCGCTATTGCCATGACTGGTGGTATCCTAGCCTCGGTGATACTATAGTTTTTGACTTAGAGCATAATTGTATTATACGAGTACGAATATGGGAGTGGTTGACTGGGTTTTCAGTAATGATACTTTGGACCTGGACGAGGCGACCATTGATCGGTATATACTAGGCGAGGATAATGCTGCAGCTGGTGCTCATGATTGTTATGGATAAGTTGATTTATTGAGCTACTAATACTTGCCTACATAGATTCCATTCCAGAGAGCCCGGCTGCCTCCACATGGGCACTTCATGCCCTACCAACGGTGTTCACAGGAACGCCTCGTCCAGTTCGGAAATCTTCCATTCCAGCTCAAGAACATAATGATGATAGAGAAGAATGCCTGATACCTAATGCCCAACAGGAGAATCAACAAGTCAGCAAGCCGGCCGCGAGTGCCAGTGAACCACTTCGAAATCGCCTTCTTCGCAAACTGGCTAGTTCAAATAAGGAGAACGCAGATCCCGACTCCGCACATATGGGCTTAGTAGAAGGCATATCGAAGTCAGCTAATGATGCAGGTAACCTGCAATTTGCTCGAATACCAGAGTCATCCTTGCGAGCCCCGGATTCGCCAACGCTTCATACGCCAACTCGAAAGCCAAAACAACCTGCTGGGATATTACGCACACCTGGTACTGCTACCATAAAGAAAGCAGTTTCGTTCGCTACTGCAAGTGGGGAGAACGTTGATGATGGCAATGATCATCTTAATAAGAACACTGGCACGCGTTTACGTTTACGGTCTGGACTACCCAGAAATTTTCCGGGAAAGTTTCCTAGTCCCTGGACTCCAAAGTCCCTCATTGATAGTTTGGATTTGGCAGAGACTCCGACAACGACCTATGCGAAACAGAGAGCAGTCAGTGAATTGGATGCTTCTCGCTTGCATGAAGTAAGATCAATGGGCAGTAATGGCGTTAAGGACAAATCTCGGGTTGAAAATATTCACAACGAAAAAGACAAGAACGGCACTCATAAGGCTAGAGTCATCAATAGTAACATCAACAATGCTAAAGCAGAGGACGCACCCTCGAAAACAAACAAGACTGCTCCCAGCGAGTCGCAAATAAAGGAGATTGGATTGATATACGATCAAGTGCGAGAGAACAATGAGAATTTGGAGAAGCTAGTCGCACAGAAGGTTTTAGATGATGTACGGAAAGGGGAACTCGGCGATCAAAAGTTAATCGAAATTTCACCCACAGTATCTGATAGCGATGTTGTGCATCTAGCAAGAGCCGACGGTGAATTGTATTGGAAGAAGAAATACGAGGAGGCAGAGGAAGAGCGTCTGAAATTGATGCAATTGCTCGACGAAGTGCAACAGCATGCAGAAAATGTCACACAGTTCGCCAAATCTCAGGACAAGCGAGTGGGAGAACTGACACGGAAGCTAGAAACTGAGTCCAGGAAGGGTAAGGAGACTCAAGGTTTAGTGAGACAGTTATCGAAAGAGATGAGGTATCTTAAAGAGAGATCCGCGGAAGTGAATCGCAGAAGAATGAGGCATACTACGGACAACCGCCTTAAGGCATAGAAGTCAATCGGTAATAGGAGGGAAGATAATTTGTATATTTGTTGGAGGTGGGATGATGGGTTCTCTTGGTGGCGTTCAGTCGGTTTGTGTCCCTTGTTATTAGAGCTTAATTGAATCAACAATTGTTTCTTAATATATTTCGTAGTCTGAGATATACTAAGAAATCAGATTTTCTTGCCTACTGGCAACCAAAGAGCATTGGCAATAATTCCTATATATTAATCATTCCCTTTTGGGACTGTACAGCTAACGCTTAATCCCAATCATCATCGTCATCGTATTCGCTCCCGGCTGACGTTTTAGGAAAATTTAATATTGAGCCACTGGCGACTCTGATCTTTCCTGGTTTAAATTGTATGACACCTAGAAACCGAAGCGCCTTAGCTTTGAGACCGACAAAATGAGCACTTAATGAAGGAGCCTTACCGGATTTTTGTAATTGAAATTCCAGCATCTCAGGTGTAAAATCGTCACTGTTCCTCAGAGCCTCAAATCCAACCAAGCGTAGCACTTCCTTGCCGTCAATGAAACACATTACGCACGGAAGAACTTGTATGCCAAGCCTGACTACCAAAAACGGGGCATTGTCCACATTCAAACTAATGAACCTAGTCCCCATATGTTTCGCTGTTAGGGTCTTTAAAATGCCGTTAGTAAATCCTATTCCAGTAGTCGCCATGGCTTACATACTGATAAACGATTATTCATGATCTCACATCGCTTAAATGAAGGATGGAAGAAATGCACAACAGTAAACTTCGTCGATCTAAATAATCTTGAGCAGCCAGCTAATTAAGGCATTTCGGTGAGGTAGATCAAAAAACATACGTAGTAATATCCAAGACTTCTTTCTCTGTCGATACCTCAGTCAAATGGCCGTGTCTAGAGTCGTGGAGCCTTCTCGCTGCTTTCATTCTACGCCAGTCGTCAGCGGCTAAACCGGTACAGACAACCGCAGGTAACAAATAGTGACATCTCACTCAGTATGAAGCTCATGCATCCTCTGTTCTCTGAAAGCGTCTAAAGCTGCATCGTCCTCTTCTAACAGCTCGAGAAATGCTTCATCATCTATGTCGGAATCGTTATCTCCATCTCTGGCCCGCGGACTGTCTCCCGTTGCAATTAAGGCATCTGTATAAGAGTCTAAGACTCGAGCAGTAGTATTATCCATGATAGAGGTGCCTAGTAGTATCCTTGGAGCTCAAATTACAATGCTGCTCTGTTGTATTCCGATCTCAATGTGTTTCGCGTCGCGTATAAGATATACAGACCGCGCCGCACGAGCGCGCTTGCTAGGGGTTTGCCTCAACCTCAGGTTATGGGCTTCTCTAAAGCCTTTGATGACCGGGGTCGTGGAATTCGCGTTAAGTCCTCGCAAATTTGATTCCGAAAGCGCCATTGTGAATAAAAGAGATTTCTATGAGATAAAAGAATTGGTCTAAATAGGGGTATTGACGCATGGCTGTGCTCTAGGAGGTTCCAGATCCAGTCATGTCCCACTCTTCTGCTGCAAGCACCAGTGGCATCGGTGATGGCAAATCCTCATCGGACTTTTGGATCGAGCTCCCCCAAACGAAGAGTAATGGGAAGATCGGTATACCTTCGAAGTATGAAGTTGTTGTCAGGGTTCTCCATGAGTACAGAACAGGCTGGGTACTTGCGGAACTTCTTTCTGGAGACAGGATTGTAGTAAGTACTCCCGTTTGTATAAATCTGTCTAAGTCGCTAAAGTTCCGTGACATCCTGTGTAGATTGTGCCTTCGAAATTAGCATATTACAAAAATGGGACAGAGGCGTTTGGGAATTTTCTATTACAGATTGCGGAGATGAAGAGGCCATGCTATGCAAGACGGACGCGCCATTCACTTCGCGGAATGACTAGGCCGGTGACAGTGCTTCACAGCCAGGAAGATGAAGAAGACGAATGGGATCCAGATGCTGAGAAAGACAGCGGAAGATCTAATGCGGGAGACAAAAATGACTGGAACGTCGAAGTATTGGACATTCGACGCGAGGATCAACGGAAAGTTTCTCCGCCAAGTGTTGCAGATGATGAATACGAAGACGATGATATTACAGCCGATAAAATGGACACCGATATGTCTGACGAGCCTCTGGCCGCGCTTGTCGAACGAGCCAAATGGAAGAGAAGGAGTACCAGTCGGAAATCGCGTACTGCGCAATCTTCTAGGCTCAGTTCGCCTAGCCAACGGCGATCAAGGGAACGTCATCGCCAAAATTCGTCAAGTGATCGTGATTCCAGGTCTTATATTCCATCGGGGCTGATATCTACGACGAGACATGGACCCCCGCAAGTGGGTTCCGAGCAGTCGGCATTCGGGCTGCTTGATTCGTCAGACGATGAGCTAGAGTCGAGCAAAGTTGCCAGTCGCAGTTTGAGAACAATCTCGTCTTCGTCAAGAAGGCAGAAGTCGTCAATAACGAAAACCTTACTTAAACGTCACATGGCCGACAGCTCAGAATCCGAGCAAAATGCAGACACAGTGGAGAGGGAATCTCTGATCGACAAGACCTTAAGACTGTCCAAGAAGCCAAGGTTATCTGACGGTGCTCGCAGTCGTGCTCAAGATGTAACGGTGGATAAAAGCAAGAAAAGGTTCCCGGCCGAAGATTTCGACTCTGAATATTCACGGCGCCATGTACAATCATGCGACACATGCAAACTCGACGGTACGCATGTCCAGGACAAGGGCATGCTGGTACATTGCCAAGGATGTTCCTTTTCCTACCACGTTCAGTGCACCAAGGGGTCTGGTTCCAGGATCAACATTATTCAAATGACTGAGAATTTGTATGTCTTACAATGCCGTTACTGTATGGGAAACACAAATGACGGTGAACGCACTCAGTTTTGTTATCTTTGCGGAGAAACTGGTCCTAATTGCACCGCATTCAAGCCGTTTTTACCCGAAGGACCAGTCGCACATCCGCTGGTTCATGGTTCAACAGTCGCGGAATCCGAGAATGTTCTGGAAGCTGCGGAAGACAGAGAAGAGAAGATAAACGATCCGAGAATGTTCAATGCAGACCGAGTCATGTTTAGGTGCATTAAGTGCAAACGTGCGGCTCATTACGATTGTCTCCGAATGAAAGAGCCGATCGATTTACTGAAATCGGACGATGTCGTCGATCGGGATAGTAATTTTCTGTGTTTTCTCTGTCGAGATAATTGTGACGTCAAAATCGAGCACGTACTAGCATGGCGTGCTCTCAGATCTGCGCAAGAAACCTCTTCGAATGACAGAAACTGTCATCCTGTTACGAGCTTGGACCAAGTTCCCGGTTACAAGAGAGAATATCTTATCAAGTTCGAGCATGCGTCATACTTCCAGAGTAAATGGGTTCCTGGAAGCTGGCTCCTTTCAGTCGCGAGTGCCGCTCAATATCGGTCGTTTCATAAGAAGCATCCTTTTGCTGTATACGAAGTTGGTGAAGTTATTCCAGAGGACTACTACAGAATAGCAATAGTCATGGAAGTATTATACAAAGGCGGGAAAAATCGGGACGCAATGCACTTCAACGCCAAGGAAGAAGAGTTAAATAGCATTGATGAAGTAGAAGAGGTCTATGCGAAGTGGAAGGGCCTTACATTTGCTGATCGTAGGTATCCATACTATATCCATATTGGTGCCGGTGTCAAATGACTAGGTTGACTAAGATATTACAGTCTATTGGGAGGCTCCGCCGGATAAAGCGTCTACGGAAAGATATGTAGACTTCAAGGCGGCGTTTGAAGAATATGTTCGCGGCTTCTATGTTCATTTACCGAAAGGGATCAGTGCAAAGATACACACCGTCAGACAAACTTCATTCAAGTCACTCGAGTTCAAATTACAGCCGAAATTCATAACCGGCGGTACGCTCATGGACTACCAATTAGATGGCATGAAGTATGTACTTATTGTTTAGATCGTTTCATCTGATTCCAACCTTATTGTCTAGCTGGCTTTATTTCAAATGGCATCAACAGCAACCTGCTATTCTCGCGGATGAAATGGGTTTGGGAAAGACCGTCCAAATTATCGCCTTTTGTTCTGTGTTGTTCTACTCAAATGGAGTCTGGCCAATACTGGTCGTCGCACCCCAATCGACCGTGCCTAACTGGAAGCGAGAATTTCAAAAGTGGGCTCCGAAATTGAGAGCGGTCGCGTACTATGGTGGCAAGGAGCAACGCGACATTCAGGCACGGTATCAGATGTGCATTCGCGGTGATCGGGACTTAAACTGCCATGTAGTAATTGCGTCTTACAATGCGATACTTGACGACCATTTTCTCAACAAGTATACGTGGCAGACTATGGTTCTTGACGAGGGACAGAAGGTCAAAAGTGACAAGACTATGACGAATAGACAATTACGGGAATTACGAGCCGCTCATAAAATTCTTCTGACGGGCACACCTCTTCAGAATAATATTCGAGAGCTGTTTAATCTGCTACAGTATGTCCATATTAACTACATATACCCGTTGGGTTGTGCTCCTTATAACCTTCTATTAGATTCCTAGATCCTAGTGAGATTAATGCGCAGGAGATGGAGGGAAAATTCGTGGAGATGAACGAGGAAAATGTCCACGAATTGCACAACATGCTAAGGTAATTACATCAGGATAAGTTCTAATTTGACAAAGTACACTAACGCTCTTAGACCATACTTTCTCAGGAGGACTAAAGGAGAAGTCCTACGTGATTTGCTACCGAAAAAGTTCGAAGTCATTGTCCCAGTGTCCATGGTCAGCTTACAGAAGAAAGTCTACAGGTCGGTCTTGGGAAAAAATCCAGATCTTCTTCGCGCTATAGTCTCTCGCACAAACTTGTCAGCCAAGGCTTCGCGAGGCAATCTGAACAACCTGTTCCTACAACTCAGAAAATGTCTCTGTCATCCATACCTTTATAATGATCAGATTGAAGAGCGGGCGGATAACAACAAAGACTCTTTTGAACGCTTGATTGGCGCATGCGGGAAGCTCCAACTGCTCTCGATAATGCTTCCGAAGCTGGTAGATGGTGGACATCGAGTACTCATCTTTACTCAGTTCTTGGGCATGCTGGTGAGTGGGGCGCCATAATTATGAAACTCGGATTTGGATTCGACTGACGAGTTTTTGAAGGATATTCTTGAAGATTTTTTGTATGGGATGCAGATCAATTATGCCAGATTGGTGAATTTCCGTTTTATATTTTTTCCCCTTGATCCCTGTTGTAAATATACTAATTGGGTCCAGGACGGTTCCGTCAATGCACAAGATCGGCAAAATCGTATTGATGCATTCAACACACCGGACTCGAAGTTATCGGTATTTTTACTGTCGACTCGGGCTGGAGGTGTTGGCATCAACTTAGGTGAGTTAACCCAAATTTGAGAATTATGTTTGCGATCGTGTTGGGCGAAGGGAAACTAATATGTATTCATTATTAGCGACGGCAGATACGGTTATCGTCTACGATCAAGATTTCAATCCACATCAAGATATGCAGGCTTTGTCTCGTGCCCATCGAATAGGTCAGAAGAATACCGTTATGGTTTTCAATCTTGTTACAAGGAATTCAGTCGAAGGTTTTTCGCATTCTGGCTTGTGTTACATATTCAAGGCTAACGTTAGACACAGAGAAAATATTGCAGATAGGCCGACAGAAAATGCTACTAGATCACATCGTCATCGAGAACATGGACGAAGTGGACGAAGAAAAGTTGGACTTACAGGCTATCCTCCGCACCGGAGCACGCTCTTTGTTTGAGCCCGGGGAGGAGGACAAAGACCTCAAGTATGATAGCGCGGCAGTCGACAAACTTCTGGACAGAACTCAAGTTGCTGAAGCAGCCACGGCATCTCAAGAGCATGAGGAAAACAGGTTCGGCTTCGCTCGCGTGTGGGAAAACGAGACTGGGGATCTGGCTGAAATGTCTGAAGACTCCGCTGAAAAAGAGAAGACGGAGCAGGATCAAGGATTTTGGGACATGATACTTCAGCAGAGAGAGGCGGAAGTCCAAGCAGAGAAGCTCACAAAGATGGCCCAGTTTGGTCGCGGAAAAAGAATTAGAGAACCAGTCCTTAAGCCTGTTGAGCAGCCTGCGACCGGAGGGCCACTGCAATTGGAAGTTGACACCGATCTGGATACCGGGAAGGCTTCAAGTAGACGGTCGAACTCAAATGACTCCGATACGTCGTTTCAGTTATCGCCGCGAAGAGACGAGTATGACGATAATTCGGTGACGGGAGAAGCAGTTGCAGATGAGATTGAGTTCATTATGAGCCAGGCGATGGTCTCACCGTCTACAACTCCTCCTGCAAATGGACATAACTTGCAGGTTATGAAGACGAAGATGGTCAACGGGCAGATTAATGACGTTGGCCTATCAAGTCTGTCAGTGACAGAAGAACTAGGTCCTCGGTTGGCCGGTGCCCAGCAGGCAACGCTCGCTGACAATTTCGCTCCGCAGCTGGCTCCTGCTAATACCGATGACGAAATGGTGCAACCTCAATTGACACGAATCTCTTCGGATTCTTCTGCAGGGGCCCCTCAGCTAGCACGAGTGCCACTGGCCGCGCAGTCGAAGAATCGATCTTTGCAAATGGGCATCCCAGAAGTATCAACCAACACGATTCCAACGATCTCTAGTCCCTCAATTCCCATCGTACAAGCCCGGCGCTCTAATATGTCCAAATTCGTCCAGGGTAACACACAATACAACCCCAACTTTCCATTTCTCTGCGACGGCAGGCACGCGAACCACCCACCGGGAAATTGTCCCCTCCGCAAAACGGCAGTGGAGACGTGTCCACTCTGTGGCTACGCGCACTTCGAAGGCGCAGGTATTTGTCCGCAGTTCTGCTCGCTCAAGCAAATAATGCTTTTAATAAAGGCGGTGGAGAAGTCTAGTGAAGAGGACATGATACGCAGGAAGGCGTTGCATTACTTGAACGCGATTAAGAATGGCCTTATTAAACATGGCGCGAAGATGTGAGACTTTGGGTAATGTTGATAGAGTATATGGTTTTCATTATTACACGGGGAGTTTTTGGTTTTTGGCACTTTCGATTGCGTGTGATCTGTTTAGGATGTCAATGATGACTCGTGGTGTACACTATGATACTTATAGAAGATAGATGTTTAATATAAACTATAATTAGGCATATATAACGCGCTACTGCGGTCCTGATGGTTATGAAGTGCGAAGGATATTTATTATGAAACTACCAATCATAATACGGTTTTAGGTACTCTACAAACCAAGGTATTGCGTGCATAAAGACGGCGTTAGAACCGAACCCACAACTGCAGCATTGGTGAGTTAATGCTTCGTCCTACGCAATCAAAATGTCACGCTCAACAATTTGTGCCGACCGCGATTGTACGTGGTTCTGGTATATTGTGCAATTCGGTGTGAAGCCCAAACCTCTTGTGGGTGTCATCTGCCTCGCACTGGTGGCGTATTGGGGTAACTGTTGAAGCCGGCGGTGAGTGATTTCAGTCGAGGAGTCGCGTCCAAGCCCTTGGAGAAAAATGATGTGGTTTATGTTATCCACATCTGTCTTGTGTGAATTTGGTATCCTAAGTGACCTTGCCTGAAGCGGATGTCCAAGGCCAAGTTTCTCAATATGCAGGGGCATTATTACTTTACCCCTGACGGTTAGTACCTCGTGCCAAAAATCGTCCCCAAAAATTGAAGGCATTAAGGTTGGACATATGTATCATCAGAAATCCGAAGATGCTAGGCATGTGCGACCTGCCATCTAGTCTTCCGCCAACTGAATCCGGTCGTAATATCTTCGTGTTTCATCCTCGGTGAACCATCTGCATATGCGTAGAGGTTTTGAGCATGATAATGGATTAACTGTGGGTATGTGAACTTAGCGGGTTCTGCCAAGTTCAGACTTTCCGCTATGAGAATGCGCCACGACTATCAAACTCCTTCGATACTCAACACCTTCATCTTCTTCCCGGTTTACAAAAAAAAGGGTCTACTATCGGGCACTGCTACATAGTTGAGGCGGAAGAAATAGTCTGCGATATCCTCTGGTAGGACTGTAGACCCGCCGGTCAAAGAAAAATCGGTAGAATTTACAGAGTCTATATTCTGAAAATATGGATTAGTAGGATATGACAGTAATATGAGTTATGCAATTGTCCTGATTGTATGAAGGGAACTCGTAGCTTGCAACCGTTGTTATCCTCGTGAGCTGGTCAGATTCTGTCAATGTATGTCCTGATCGAAGCCGGATTAAATTTCATAATCATCCAGTGAGGACAGATAGAAGCTAATATAATGAATTACCTTCTTACAATTATATCAATTAATTTCAGTTCACAATCTCCTGATACTACTTGCCCAAACGCCAATCTATCGCTTCTTTCTAATTTGTAGTATCGTATTCGGTACTTGTGAACCGTGCAAATAACCGTGCAGTCATGTGAAGGTGCGGCTTTGATTTTCCAACGTTGACGTCTGGTGACAGCGATGACGTCACGAGTCATTTTCCCCAACTTCCATTCCCGGCTCCTGTCACGGCCATTCAATTATGATCGTCGGCACGACCCCTGTACATCAGCAAGTCCGTTGGGTTGGATCGCGTGCTTCATATACCGATTCCCCGATCTCCGTGAGGTTCCGAATTGTCCCTGGAAGCGTATATATTTTCCCCGGTCGCCATACGTTGAAGTCTATATTGATCTCTCACTGACTTCGCCATACATATATTCTATACTACATCATGCCACCAGAAACAGCAGCATGCTTCACGTACCCCTATTTTTCCCGTGATACTTCCATACCAGACAGCTCCTCCAGCTCCTCAATCTATTCCCAATTTTCCAATGCCGACGTGGACTCATCTACCTCTGTCTCGCCCATCCCCGGATCTACCGACTTCTCCAGTATCCCCAGCCGCACCCTCCGCGAGCAACTTAGCCTGAACGTCCCAAAATTCACACATCTTAGCCAGGACCCATGGGTGCACTCGCTGAAGCCGATGTTCATGGGCATCTCTATCCAAGTCCCCGACTCGCCCGGCACCCGCGATATCACGTTCGGCTTCTCTGTCCACGACGGGTACTACTCCACTGACTTTGCCCTGAAAACAAAATCATTCCGGGAGGGCACCGCCCCGGAGGACAAGCCGGCTTTGATCACAGAGCGGATCCTTTACGAGATCAAGGAATACTCTAGGGACCACCTGTTCAAGTTTGTTGCCGTAGCGATCCCACAGAGCGTGCAGCAGTACTGTCCCGAGCTGTGCTCGCGGTTGTGGCGCGAGCTGGACGTGCTCCCATTTGTGTTTAAGGATGTGCTTTTGTTAGACGGGTATGACGAGCAGACACCGTCATGCGACGAGGTGGCGGACTCGCTTGCACGAAAAATCGTGATGTATTTCGGGCCAAAGGGATTGCCGAGAATATCAATCGGATACAGGAATAGGGTGCAAGTGGACAACGACGGGCTGATTCAAATGCTGGATCTTAAGGATTTCAAGGAAAAATGTAGTGAAGAGACGTGGGAGTGTTTGATGAGGTTGACCAAGAAGTTGAAGGAATGTGATATTGAGGGGCGGAAGGGCGCGAGGATTGCGTTCTTTAATGCGACGCCGCAGGGTGGGTAGATGCGAATGTGATGATAATTGGGAGATCTGAAGTGCTAATGAGATTGCGTAGGTGGTGGAGTCGCATTGATGAGACATGCGCTTATTAGACTGTTCCGCCTTCTGGACCTACAAGTAACTTGGTACGCATCCTGGCTGTCCCACTTCCCCTTCCTTTCAATATTCTTTCTCACAATATACCAGGTACGTCCCGAAACCAAACCCAGTCGTCTTCCGGATTACGAAGAACAACCACAACATCATACAAGGCGTGGCCCCCTCCTCCCTCCGTATCACCGACCGCCAGAAAGAGCAGTTCAGCAACTGGATCGAGGCCAACTTTGATAGATATTGGTCCTCTGGACCGCTCTCGTCAACGAAGCCGCCTGGTGTGGATATTGCCGTACTGGACGACCCACATGTCGTGGGCCTGATCCCGCGTGCGAAAGTCGCGGGGATAAAAGTTATCTACCGCTCGCACATCGAGGCGCGATCGGATTTGATAAAGAAGAAGGGCTCGCCGCAGAACGAGGTTTGGAGATTCCTCTGGGAAAGCGGGATCAAAGACGCAGAAGTGTACATCTCCCACCCAGTCAGGGGGTTTGTGCCAGACGTTGTCGATCCTTCCAAGGTGGGACTGATGGGGGCGGCGACAGACTGGCTCGACGGGCTGAACAAGGAACTTAGCCGATGGGACACGTTCTTCTACATTGGCGAGTTCAAGAAGGAGTGCGAGAATGTGAAGGGAAATAAGCTAGTTTTCCCGATGCGGCCATATATCTGCCAGATTGCGCGGTTCGACCCGAGTAAGGGTATTCCGGACGTGCTCGAGTCGTATAGGAAGTTGAGGGAGATGATGGATGAGGAACTGCCGATCAGGAAGATTCCGCAGTTGCTCATCGCGGGACACGGCGCGATTGACGATCCGGATGGTACGGTGATGTACGATGAGACGATGAAGCGGATCTCGACGGAGGAATATGAGACAATTGCCAGCGATATCATAGTCATGAGACTGGGTCCGAGCGATCAGCGTGAGTAGTTACATCTGATTCTTTTTTAACGGTGATTTATTCTGACCCATGTCTAGTGCTGAACTGCCTGCTCTCCAACGCTTCCGTTGTGCTCCAACTCTCCCACCGCGAAGGCTTCGAAGCCAAAGTATCCGAGGCGATCCACAAAGGCAAGCCCGTGGTGGCCTACCGCGCAGGCGGAATTCCCCTGCAAGTGCAATCCGGCAAGAACGGGTTCCTCGTTGAAGTCGGCGACACGCAGGCCGTGGCGGACCACGTCTACGGGCTGCTGATGGACAACCAGAAGTACGCCGCGTTCTCGAAATACGCAAAGACGGCCGTGAGCGACGAGGTGGGTACGGTGGGCAACGCAATAGCGTGGCTGTACATTTTCAATGAGCTGGGCGCCGGGAGGGAAGTCAAACCTAATGGGCGGTGGATCTATGACATGATGAGAGAAAGTGTGGGCGTGCCGTGGAAGGAGGGTGAAAACAGGCTTCCAAGAGAGTTACATTAGCTTTAATGCGATTATTCCTGTACTATTCCTGTAACTTTTTGAAATAGAAGTAGTGATTGCATGACGCGAGCGATATCGGAGAGCTCTTGAGGGGACGGCGATGAACACGGGAAATAGCTTGTCACGTGGCTATTAGAGTCATCTCGGGCTACCAGGCTGTAAGCGAGTCCTCGAGTACGAGCCGATACGAGGCGCAGTTTTGGATTTCTGTGAGAGGAAATTACAACTACAGTAGTTATGTGTCGTACTTGCACGTACCATGTCCAAGCTGTGTGGGATGCGAGGGGAGACTGCTGCGTACATGCGCTGTGATTCAATATTTACGGACAAAGTGCGCGAGGACAGGGCATATAAGCAGGGATGGTGAGATCAAGTTAGTTTGCATGCCTAATGTCGCCATTGGCCCTAGGCTAAGTTTGGCAAAGTAGACGCTTAGTGCTGTCCCAAAGAAGCAAAGTTGCTGTAACAGGCGTAGCGCAATGCACGTGGGGCTGTCTACTTGCCTCAGAACGTCGTACCTTTGGGTGCGCGTGTCTGATGTGCTTCTCGGGTTTGGACGTGACCGTCTCCGAGGCCTGTTTTTCGCCTAAAAATTTTCAGCGGCGACGGTGTGTGCTTTACTCTTCTACTCGCTCGTCCCTTTTATTTTTCCTCCATATAGCCGCAACGAATCTCTTGTGCTTTACTTTCTCTGTCTCTAGTCAATTCCAATATGGTTCAGTCTGCTGTTCTTGGTTTTCCCCGCATCGGTATGTGTTTCCTCCCTGAAATTGGTTCTACTCGAATGAGTTTCTTCAACCGGGAAGCTTGCCGTCTTTGACGCAATTGATCCATATGGCTAACAGAAGTTTGCCTCAGGTGCTCAGCGTGAGCTGAAGAAGGCTACTGAGGCCTACTGGTCTGGCAAGGCCACCGTCGATGAGCTCCTCAAGGTGGGCAAGAGCCTCAGAGAGAAGAATTGGAAGCTCCAGAAGGACGCCGGTGTCGACATCATCCCCTCCAACGATTTCTCTTTTTATGATCAGGTCCTCGATCATTCCCTCCTCTTCAATGTCGTCCCCGAGCGCTACAGCAAGTACAACCTCCCTGCCATCGACACCCTCTTCGCCATGGGGCGTGGTCTCCAGAGACCCGCTACCGAGACCTCCCCGGCTGTCGACGTCACCGCTCTTGTAAGTTAATGCCATCTATACACGTGTAGCTTTCATTCTAGGAGCAATATTGACCTTTCGCCCGTTCTGTAGGAGATGGTGAAGTGGTTCGACTCGAACTACCATTACGTTAGGCCCACGTTCTCTAAGTCGGTCGAGTTCAAGCTCAATTCCACCAAGCCCGTCGACGAGTTCCTCGAGGCCAAGGCCCTCGGAATCCACACCCGCCCCGTCCTCGTGGGTCCCGTCTCCTACCTCTACCTCGGCAAGGCTGACAAGGACTCCCTCGACCTCGAGCCCATCTCCCTTCTCGAGAAGCTCCTCCCTATTTACGCTGAGCTCCTCGCCCAGCTGAAGGAGGCCGGTGCCGACACCGTCCAGATCGACGAGCCCGTCCTTGTTCTCGACTTGCCTGCCGAGGTCCAGGCTGCTTACAAGACCGCGTACGAGTACCTCGTCAAGGAGGCCGCTCCCAAACTCATCCTGACTACCTACTTTGGCGATATCAGACCCAACATTGATGCCATCAAGGGTCTTCCCGTTGCCGGTATCCACGCCGATTTCGTCCGTGTCCCTGAGCAGCTCGAGGACATCATCTCCATCCTCGCGCCCGAGCAGATCCTCTCCGTCGGTATCGTTAACGGCCGCAACATCTGGAAGGCCAGCTTCGCCAAGGCCATCGAGTTTGTCAACAGTGCTGTCGCCAAGGTCGGTGCCGAGAGAGTCATCGTCGCCACATCTTCCTCGCTCCTCCACACTCCCGTCACCCTCGAGTCCGAGAAGAAGATCCCGGCCGAGATCAAGGACTGGTTCTCGTTCGCCACCCAGAAGCTCGCTGAGGTCGTCATCATCGCCAAGGCTGTCACCTCCGGCCCCGAGGCCGTAAAGGAGGAGCTCGAGGCCAACGCTAAGAGTATTGCCGCGCGTGCCTCATCCACCATCACCAACGACCCTACCGTCAGGGAGCGTGTCGCCAATGTCACTGAGGACCAGATCCGACGAAAGTCGCCGTTCCCTGAACGTCTCGCTGCCCAAAAGGAGCACCTTGATATTCCCCTCTTCCCCACTACCACAATCGGTTCATTCCCCCAGACCAAGGACATCAGAATCTTCCGCAACAAGTTCACCAAGGGTGAGATTACCGCCGAGGAGTACGAGAAGTTTATCGAGAAGGAGATCGAGTCCGTTGTCAAATTCCAGGAGGAAGTTGGCCTCGATGTTCTCGTCCACGGTGAGCCCGAGAGAAACGATATGGTTCAATACTTTGGCGAAAAACTGAACGGTTTCGTTTTCACCACCAACGGCTGGGTCCAGTCGTATGGCTCCCGCTACGTCCGGCCCCCTATCATTGTGGGTGACGTCTCCCGCCCTGGTCCCATTACCGTCAAGGAGTCTAAGTTCGCGCAGTCGATCACCAAGAAGCCCATGAAGGGTATGTTGACCGGGCCTGTCACCTGCCTCAGATGGTCTTTCCCCAGAGACGATATCCCCGCAAAGTTGCAATCCGAGCAGCTTGCCCTGGCCCTCCGCGACGAGGTCAACGACCTCGAGGCCGCCGGCGTTTACGTTATCCAAGTCGACGAACCTGCTATCCGCGAGGGTCTCCCTCTCCGTGCCGGTGCCGAGCGCGACGACTACGTTAAGTGGGCCGTCGACTCGTTCCGCCTCGCGACCTCCGGCGTCGAGGATTCGACCCAGATACACTCACACTTCTGTTACTCTGACCTTGACCCGAACCACATCAAGGCCCTCGACGCCGACGTTGTCTCGATCGAGTTCTCCAAGAAGGACGACCCCAAGTACATCGAGGAGTTCTCCCAGTACCCGAACCACATCGGCCTCGGCCTGTTCGACATCCACTCCCCGCGTGTTCCCGCAAAGGAGGAGTTTGTTGCCAGAATTGCAGACATCCTCAAAGTGTACCCGCAGGAGAACCTGTGGGTCAACCCTGACTGTGGTCTCAAGACCCGTGGCTGGACCGAGACGCGCGCGTCGCTTCAGAACATGGTTGACGCCGCGAAGGACTTCCGTGCCAAGTACGTTGCTAACGCTTAGTTGCGTATAGTGCGGTCGCACGGTTGAGGGAAAAAAGAGGGATTAGACCTGAGTAAAGCTAAAAATTGAAGATTGTTGCGGGAATAATAATATAACGATGAGAGTTGTGTAATAAATTCTAAACCCTTGTTTTACTATTTTGTGCTACGATTTGTGTGCTGCTCGACAAAGTAATATGTTAGTTGTTCAATATTGATAGAAATTATTCATGCACCGGTCCGCTCATAATTACAGAGATAATGTCATCTAACTTTATGCCTGGGCCCGTGGCGGCTTCTCACGCATCTCTTGCTTCCACAGCCAGAAGAGTTCCGCTATCAAGGTCCAAGACAGCACACCACCAAGGTCAGACTCCACTACACGATCCAAATGCGCCGCACGGAACAGTTCAGTCCTGACTCCGTTCTCGATCTCTTCATCTCCACCAGTCTGAGGATAAATGTCCCGAAATACCTGCACTGTCTGAAGCTTAAATCTGTCTTGTATTCACATAATTGCACGACATGGGTGGCGCATTGGAGTTGAAGATCGTGGAGATTGGATTTCGAGTTTCGCAGGCAAAAATCTCAAGTGGCCGACTAAAAAAAATCATGCCTCGGCACCTTCGGTTATGGATACTTGCTTTATCTGCTGAACGCCTTAGGAACCATTAACGTCCAGATTCCGATTTATTCTCACTCAAGTATACCCAATAACATCCGACTCCGTTCTCCCCATCGCTTCCTCCACCGCCTTCTCGCTTAGATCCCACAACTTTTTCCGCGCCTCCACATCCTTACCCAGTTTATTCACCTCCCTAACAAACACATACGAAAAGTACAGAAATCCCATTGTCGGGCCCGGGTACATCAGTACACCCTTCATGTCCCGCTCCACCACCCCCTTCCTGCCCGCCGCTAGGAAAAGCGCCGTTTTCGCGCCGTCGTCGGTCTTTATCGCGAAGAATCTGGGGAGGAGTGTACCGAGGTATTGGATCCAGGTTGGGATTGGCATCGTGGGTTTAATGTCGAAGATATGAGTATTGACGAGGCCTGGGCGGGCAAGATAGGGAGCTGTTAGCCATGATTGACACCAAAAGAAATGGCGGGGGAAAAGCACTCAACCTGGATGACTCGCATTCACGTAAACGTTCTTCCACCCGCTCAAACGCTCGCTCAGTTCCTGCATGAAGTATATATTCGCGAGCTTCGACCGCGAGTAGCGGTCGACCATGTCTTTCAGTCGGAGCAGCGTCCAATCTGTGGTGTACGGCTTTCTTAGGCTGGAGAAGTCGATAGGATAAGCGTGCTCGTAGGATTCCGAAGTCGCGACAACGATGCGGACGTCGATGTCGGGGTGAGATGAGGCGGTGCGTTGGATGAGGGGGATCAGCGTTGTGACGAAGGCGAAGTGGCCGAGGTGCTGGTGCGGTTAGCATCGTTGATAATTGGACCCGGCACATGTAAAGTAATCGACCTACGTACGTTTATCTGAAGAACAGTTAGCATATGAGTACCTGAATACAAGCTAGTAGACTCACTGCAAAGACTCTCTCCCACCCTTCGCTCGTAATCACTGATTCCTACAACCGATACTCAGCTTCGATTCTATCTCATAAGGACCACCCCCATTGAATCTATGGTACTTACTATCCCACCAACCCCCGCATTGGCGACCAAAATATCCAGCCGCTCCTCCATCTTGTTAAAATACTTTGCAGCCGCCACCGCATTCTTCATGCTCTCCAAATCTACTTCCAAAAACGCCAGATTCTCGCCATCTGAGTCGTTGCAAATGTCAGTCTTGATCCTCTCTATGGCTGATTCGACACGGGACTGCGACCGGCCGGCGACATAGACTTTGCAGTTTTTGCGGGCGAGTTCCCGGGATATAACTTCGCCGATACCGGAGTTGCCACTGTAGATCGGAAAAGTTAGTGTGAGAGGGGGTCAGGAAGAGGGACAATATGGGTGCATGTCAAACGTACCCAGTGACAACGGCGACACGACCGGTGAGGTCAGGGATGTCGTCGAATGTGAATTCAAACTTGTTAGACATATTCGGGATAAAAAAAGCAGCAGCAGCGGTGACTAAATCAGTTAGCTTGTACGTGACGCGACGACATGAAGCCGATATGTATAGGGAGTGCGGCGTCAACAGGACCAGATCGCGTGTAGTTTAAGCAGCTACTCAAGATTTTACAAACGATAATCCACCCAGTACGTATTAATATACATATGGCAAACAAAGCACACGCCTGTTATTGACCAACCCTGTTAGGCACAATTATGAAAGAAGTGAAAAATCGCAAATTCAGGGACCTGCTCTGTATATCATTCACCTGCGATTTCGGATCAGCGGTAAATTATTAGCTAAACCAAAAATGATACTCCGCCATTTTGCTCACTTCATTCTCAGAACAATATCAACTTCTTCGCATATAGTTCAGGCTTCGCGTGCGCAATAATCTTTTGTATGCCTGACGTATCATCATTGATATGTAATACCGTAAGTATCATTTCTAAAAAGAAAAATTACAAATGCGAACACTGCGTATGCTGTAGTAAGTTACCTTCATGTCTTTGAATGCACATTACAAGCAGGTAACGCAGCGTATGATATGGGAGCTTGGATATATTCTAACTATGGACAGTAATTGGATTGAGGAGCAGACTGAGCAAGAAACGATTACAACCAGACAAAGACAAGCTCAGGGGTAGGTAGGGTCTTTTTTTCTGGCAGAGGCAAACATAGCAAAAGTTGGTCAGTAATAGACTGCACGACGACCAGCAAACAGCAGATCAGTATTGAAGCAGCAGACACACAGGAAGTAGACAGAAACGGAGCGTAAACAGGTACTATACGTAGACATTAAGGCAAACAACATATCTATGTCGTACGTCAGCTCATACATAGGAAACTTGCAAAATAAGCACAATATGATATATCTCAGTCTCGACGTTAGAGATGCCCGTCACACACAGGAATAGTAGACAACAGGCGCAACAGGCGCAACAGGCGCAACAGACATAACCTTGGAACATTGATAGCAGATAGGCTCAATTACAGAGAGACAAATAAGAGAATGGACAGAGCATGTCAAATATGGTATGGCAGAGACAGAGTAGCTGCGACAGGAAGACAGGATCAGTCGGGATCAGACAAGCAGACAATAGGAAGTTAGAGAGGCCCGACAGCCCGACTAAATCGACGACCGAGCAACTGCATGGCGGCAGCGTATGTGAGGACGGTAATGAGGCAATAACACACCGGCAGAGACGAAGATAGACAAGTAGCGACGAGGGCAGATATGAGGTAGATTGTGTTAATAAGAGACGAGCAGGTTAATCTTGACTTTAAGTGGCGAACGCCAATAAACAAGGTGCGAGCAAATTTCAAAATCTTCGTGCAGACGCCAAGGATGCAGTCCAACAGGAATATCTCAGATATATCCAGACTTTGATGGCAAGTGACCCCAAGTTCACCCAGTACAAGTGTACCCATTAGGAACCAGTCACCTGCTCCCTACTGCATATTAGCACACTTTCGGTCGCTACTGTTAGCGTCTTCTAGGATGCCATGCAGAGGAGGCATCTGATAAGAGAAGCACAAATAGTTTCATGATAAATGGTCGATTGCAACTAAGTGACAAATGTATAATACAAAGCGCAGCTCTCATGAATACTGTAAAGATGTATGTGCAGGAATGTGTGTGTATGTGATGTAGAGATATAACCCCGTTCATGCACTACTGCTCGCACCACCTGTACCCCTCGGCTTCTTCTTCGCCGCTTCCGCCTCCTTCTCGGACTCTATATCTTTCACATACTGCTCGATACTATCGTAGTCCAGCATCTATTAAAAAGTAAATACCATTAGTCACCAAAGCGCACAGTGGACTTGCCATTACATACCTCCATGGGTTTCCCCGGCGCCATAATCGCAATCTCAATATTCCTGGCGCCAGTCTGCACGACCTCCAACAAGCTTTTAACCGCGAGCCTTATCGTCTCCTCCCGATCCATTTCCTCCTTGTAATTACGCTCCAGAAACTCCCTCACCGTCTTACTGCTCCGGCCAATGGCGTTAGCCTTCCACGCAGAATATATCCCCGACGGTTCCGTCTGGTACAGCTTCGGCGTGTCGTCATTCGGGTCAAACCCAATAACGAGCGTCGATATTCCAAACGGTCGCACGCCGCCGCTCTGGGTGTAACGTTGCTGCACACCGGCGATGTACTTGGTCAGGTATTCGATCTTGACGGGATCCTCGACTGTCAGTCTATGGCTCTGGGCCTCGACACGGGCCTTGTCGACGAGGACGCGCGCGTCAGCGTTGAGACCAGCAAAGGCGAGGCAGACGTGGTGGTCGACGAGCGCGATCTTGGAGGGCGTGATGCGCGTGTCTTGAAGTTTCATTGCCGTACGCTTTTCGCAGCCGAGGACGACTACAGTGGAACCTTTGACGCCGACAGCGCAGGTACCGCGCTTGACGGCTTCGAGGGCATATTCGACTTCTGCGGCGGAGTGTTAGCGGAAAAATTGGGTGTGAAATAGGATCAGGGATACGCACGAAAGACGTGACCGTCGGGACTATATGGAAATCACTTGCGTCAGCACCGAGCGTCACACTTGCATTGGACTGGGATATCAGTAGCTTCAGACATACCTAAACACGGAAAGAGCACGATCGTAGCCACTCATGATAAATATTGCAGTATACTGAACGGATCAAGTCGAAATTGGGAATATGAAGGAGGGATAGAGTTGATGGAAGTGTATGGAGATCTCACCGCGAACTCGAACCATAGGTTGGATGAGTGAGCCGTACGTCGTGTGATGGACAGTCGGAAAAAGATATTTTCTTGTAATTGGTATTTTGTTTGATATTTTCTTGTTAGGTGTAAGCGCAGAAACTACGAGAGAGTTATGTACCGTAAACCAGGACAGACCTAAAGTAGAGAACTTTTACATTGAGAATAATATTGATGATATGGGGCGAGTTAATGCTCCCACCTTGGCCTAATACCAGATCACACGTCCCATCAGAGATAGCCTACATAGGGCAGGACAGTATTGTCTCGATATGCTTGCTCGTTCTATCGCTGCTCTGCATGAGGACCTTAGAGCGCATTGCCATACCACTAGAGGGCGGCGCTCAGGCATTGCCGGTGGGCTTTACGGCTGTAAACGCAACGCGCTTGCGACTTCCTGACCACCATTCACTCCGACTCGCCCAAAAAAAAAAAACCAAACTTGCACATTACACCCCGCACTTCTCCTCACCAAGTACAAAAATGAGACCTGTTGTCCGCGCCCTACGCGCCGTTCGGTCGGCTTCTCCACTTACGCGCGTTTTTTCGCAGAGAATTGCTTGCTCCGTTCGTTTTTCCCCCTCCGCA
>PPJX02000138.1:0-15000 GCA_003705915.2 Lipomyces lipofer | reverse complement strand
ATTTATTATATTGTATTGTAGGTGCCCTATGTTGTGTGTGGTTTTTTTTTTGGATATCAGAGAACCATTTCTTTTGGACTTTTTTTTATAGGACAAGATTACTATTTAATGTTTATTGCTGTATTCTACAATGACATGTACCATTACTTCTATGTACTGTACTATCAGATGAATTGTATGATCATTACGAAACATTATTCACATTGGTCCCCTATATATTCATTCCAGTCATACCTTATATTTAATTACAAATTCAGTCTCTCTCGGTCTATCATACAACAAAAACCAATGCCCTATTCATACAGACCCTAACTTTTCGTCTTCAATTTAGTACTTGCCCCAAGCTCATGCACTTCAAACTTCCTTCACCAGCAACCACATGTAGACCACCCAGACGACCCCCGTCACGCTCGCAAGGTTATTCATCACCTCTCGCTGCAATGTCCCCGGCCGGCCAGCGACCCTGAGAAACCACTTACCCCGCTTGACCCGCGCCAGGATGCCGAGCGCGACCATCACAGGCCGCGGGTACACCTTAAATGACCGTTCTTGCTTCGTTTTCTCTCCGATTCCTAGTCCCGTCCCCGACGGTGCGCGTTTTTTCTGCCGCCACGCCCTCAGCGATGCGACGATCACGACGACAACTGTCAAAACCAACGTACTCGCGTACCCCCTGAAGATATCAAACTGCGACGGTAACACGCACAGCTTCGTCTGGAAGGTCGGTTCCCCTCCCCGCTCCGCGTCGGAGTCCGGATTCCACAGAGAGATCATCTCGAAGGCGGGGTACGACACACCCATCGCGATGGAGAACGTCTTGACGGTGTACTCCACCGCCATCCTGGCCCCATCCGCGAAGCTGTGCATGACACGGCAAGCGTCGTGGTCGTCGCCCGAGAAGATGGCCACGGGGCCAAGACGCTCGAGGATCTCCGTCGAGAGGTTCGAGTAGAGGACATTTTGGTACTGATAACCGCGTGCGATGGAGATGGGGTTTTTCGATTCCCTCAGTGGCCCGCAGTCCGTGTTAGGCTCTCTGTAGAACGGGATGTGCGATAGGACAATACGTGGGAATGGGTGCTCGGCTTGCTCGGTAGTGCTGACCAACGATTCGAAGAATGCGCGTGGCGGGGCGTATACTTCCTCGTTGTTATAGTTCATCATCGAGTCCGTGTCCAGAAGTACGAAAGTGTGATTACCAATGTCAATCTGCCGCGACGGCTCCCCAAAGTAGGCTTTAAAACGCCGCAGCGCCTCCAAGACGATGGTATTGCCCAGCCCAATGTCGTGATTCCCCGCCACCTCGTACAGTGTTAGTTTGCCCTCGTAGGCGGGGAAAATTTTCTGGAAGCGGCGGTATTCAGCCAGCCATGTGTCGTGGTCCCATTCACGGCCGCCATCGAAGAGATCCCCGAGGAAGATTGTCGCGTCGGAATGAAGGTGTCTCTCGATGTATGTCCAGGCGCGGTGCATATACGTGTCGACGTAGAATTCGGTCAGCGAGAGCAGCGGGGACGGGCGACCGGGGTAGGTGTGGTCATCGACGAGTTGGGGGTCGGCCACGAGGACGACGTGGTCGGGGCGGGCACCGAGGGGCTTTGTAATGTCAGTGGTGCGCTGGCCCTTAAATATGCAAAATATCGGGAGAGACGTACCCAATGCTCCCAGCTCTCCCACTGGCATTTCTGGATCGCATCGGAGAGGACACGACGTTCGCCGCGGACGAGGACGTAGATCCACAGGAAGCGGAGGACGTTGACGGTAGTAAAGAGCTTCGCAGCATAGTGCCACGCAAGCGACACAATCCGGAAGTTGGTTCCCGGTCCGACGTGACGGCGGCAGCTGCGCGGTCGGTTTGCGTGGTAGAGCGAAGGCGGATATGATGCCTCGTATGTCGGCATATCCTGCGTGTGCGGGTTTACGTGTCTGCCGTGGTGGTTGTTTGTCGCCTGCAAGTGTGGATTAAGGTCTGAAGGGGGTTAATCGAGATGAAGCGCATAGTGACGTTGCCTGTTGGTGGCTCGAACGTTTAGCCTTATTAAACAACAGTATCACGAACTGCAGTTCGCCAAAAGTTCGTTCAACTTACATTTCATCTCACGGTTATTTACAGCCTATTATTCTATTGTATCTTAATATGCATCATATTTACAATTCAAAATTCACCCAAACCTAGCAGCACAATGTGGCTAATCAATATCTAGGCTCGCTAATTAAAGTGAATAATACCCAAACCCATTTGCTTGGCAAAGGACGTCAGAATCCTGTTGAATAAGCCCTGACATCACGCTAGACCTGGCACAGCAGTATACTACCGTATCTGGACTAGTGCAACGTGAAATTAAACGCATTTTTCAAGCATGTCTTAAGGCTGGCCTGTC
Source organism: Lipomyces lipofer (assembly GCA_003705915.2). Classification (NCBI taxonomy): domain Eukaryota; kingdom Fungi; phylum Ascomycota; class Lipomycetes; order Lipomycetales; family Lipomycetaceae; genus Lipomyces; species Lipomyces lipofer. Next base: position 12,619 of record PPJX02000138.1, on the reverse strand, counting down.
CGGGCAAATATCCAAATCCTCTCCTCCAACTTAATCACGTCTTTCCACCACCCTTTCTTTCCCCAAAAACTGGGCATCTTCCAAAAGGGATTCAGCCCCGCGAATCCCTGCACCGTGCCGCGCTTCATCCATGTCGCGGCGTCGTCGGAGGGACGTTGCGCTACGAAATCTTCCTCCCCTGTGATGACATACGTGAACGTAGGATAGAGCTCCTCGAGCTCGGCGGGTTCTTCGGTTTTATCGTATGTCCAGCCGCGGCGGGTGTGCAGGAAAAGCGTGGCGCCCGTCATGCATGTCGGGACGTCGAGGTGCACGGTCGCATTGGTGACCGATGCGGGGAGCGCGTTGACAGAAAGGAGTGCCTGGCCGCCTGGGTAGTTGAGACTGGAGATCGCGAGCATGACACCGGAGATGAGGATTGTTATGACAGTGCATTGCACGAAGAGGAGGGTCATGAGGCGGTAGATTATGGATTTGCGCATGCGGAGGGAACTATTCTTTGTTAGGAGAGGAATGAAACGAGAAATTTGAAAGTACACACATCCACGACCCGCCGACGGCGCTGGCGAGCGTGAACACCGGCACGACGTAGACGATAAATCGCCATTCCTTGTGGCCTTGGAGGGAGTAGATACCAATAAATGCCACGCTCGGGATAATGAGCTTCCAGAGTCGGCGCTCAACTGTCACTGCAAGCAGGATTAACGGGAGTGCGACCGGGTTCAGAAGCAATTTCGGAAGATGTCGTGTGAAGTACGAGTGGAACGGTTCGACCTATCGAGTGTCAGACCCTCTCGCTGGCATCATGTGATTTGACACAGGAACGTACACCCCACTCAACCGACCTGCCCAACACGGCATTGAAGTAAAATCCCCACGCCTCTGGAACGACCGGGAACTCCCAGAAATATGTGTCAACGACCGCCGAGCTCGCAATACCAAGAATCCCGCCTTCCAATCCCGCAACCACCGTCCAAAACAGGGATAGCTGCTTTGACAGCAAAATCCCCAGTACAAGCGGGCCTGCGAGAATTATCAACTCGATGCGGAAGACCACAGTCGCGAACATAAGGATAAAAATCGCAAGACGAGGGCGGTTGAGGAGAAGGAAGCCGAGGGCGAGTGTCGTGAACGGGAAAGCAAACATATTTGGTAAGGTGCGTGTCGCGTAGTATATGACGTGGAATTGGGAATACTGGAAGAGGGCGAACCACCGTCCGACGGTCTTGCCAAAGGAACGGGAGACGCTCCGGCGAAAAAAAATAAGAGAGAAGCCATTGAAGAGGCCGAGAAGGCTGCGGGCTGGCCACCGTCAGTATGATTGTACTACGACGAAGAGGAATACGAGAACGTACCGATATATTGGAGTTGGAATTTTGAGGTCAGAGGGAGAAAGAGCTGGAATGGCTTGGTGAGGGCAGAGATAAATAGGGCGCCAATGAACGTTCGGGGGACGACGCCCGGAAACTCGAAATGGTCGTACTAATTGCAATTAGCGAATTCTCTTTAGAAATCGCAAAGCTGCGGTTACAGAATAGAGATCTGTTCCGTGGATCAACATGTCGTGGACGGCGTGCAAGTTGAACGACTCCTCGACCTTGGTGAACGGCGATACGTATAAATGCACAAAGATAAGTGCCAACAGTAGCACGTCTAGCAGATCCATGGTGACTTCTCTTCTGACTTGACGAATTGAGATCGTAGAAAATCCCGACGTCCTTGTCGCGTCGCGTCGCGGAAGGTGAAATTGCAATTAATTGTGCGGCTGCGGAATAGTGCATCTAGACTTAGCCACGAGTTTGTGACTATTTCGGCATAACCGCACCGTACGCCAGCTCTCCCGCCAAGTTCACGCAGTCAACGCGATGAACCAGAAGCCCATTATTGGAACGCATTATTCCAGCACGTTATCAGCGAGTAGCGCCTTCACCAGCCTTGTAAGTGTTTCGGTTCGATCTCTGTGGTTGTCCAAACTGTCGTCTGAAGCGTTGCCCCCGTCACCGCGACGACGCCGCTGTTCGGTTGCACGAGCACGTATTACGCCAATACCAGTCGTGTACCGCCGAGCGGGAGCAGCGCTGCAATGTCTACTGACGAGACGTCCTTCCCTTCGGTAGGCAGCATCCGCTCCAAGTGGGAGCAGATGGCGATTGGTAGCGGTAGTAACGGAGAGAGAGACGGCTCGCGCGAGATCGAGCGAGACGTTATGCCCCCCGGAGTGGTGAGATCAGTTACGTCTAATGCGGTTTCAGGGACCTCAGGGACGGGTGCTTCTGCGCATGTGTCGACGTCGAGGTCGACGTCGTCGTTGCAGTTGGAAGGATCGATCATGCTGGGTAGCGATACGATGGGAGAAACTGGGGAAAGTAGTCCGAGGGCATTGTCTGGTGGATCGAGGGTGCGAGACAGTGCGGCTAGTGACTCAGAGGCATCTCTCTTTGCTCAACCGCATCAAATCACACGTACACAGTCAATGAGGCCAGTACAATCTACAGCAGCATATCCACAGCATGCAGCGCCAATTCAGCTTGCTGTTTCCCAGACTACTACCTCAGTTCCCCCTCGTCAACACACCGCTCCGCCCCCTATTCAACCCAAACCACAAGTCCGACCATCCACCAACGCAGGACTTAAGCCAACTCTACCTTCACTGGATACAGCTAAGCAGTCGGTGCATTTAGTTCCGGAGGAATTTCATCCGCAACCTGCTTCATCTATCGTTGTGGCCGATCAGCCTCCTGCTATCAATCTCAGCACAAAACCAGCACTTAAGCCCTCGAGCACATTTTCAGTGGAAGATGGCAGGACTTTGCAGCCTCGGACACCGTCACAGTCGCCTGCACCTGTGGTGGTAAGTGACCCTTGAGGTGTCTTTGTAATGGATCTAACTTCATTAATCAGAGGAACGGAGGCATCCGAGCTGTGTCGCCGAGACGGGTAAGTGCGAATCATAATAACCAACTTGGACAGCAGCAGGAGATTCCATCATCACAATCGCTCAAGACGCCACCTCATATTGGAGATGGCGATGCGCAGAGACGCGAGCGGTCGGATTCACCAAGTCCACAACCGCCGGAGCAATCTTTGACTGGATCGGCTCGGCAATACTCTTCTGATGATAATACTGATAAAAATAAACGACAATCCATGGTTCACAGTCATGCCTCTAAGGGTCACTCACGGGGCCGATCTCTAGCGGTACCGTCGCCATCGACGCAGATGAATAACACAGTTCAGGGCCAACAAGGCGATAAACGATGGTCGACGCCATATCTTGCTCAATACCAGCAGACTCCACAGTCACAGCCGCAGATATACATCCCACCAAGACAACCGCCTATCCCGCAAGCACAGCTGCAAACTCAGCCGTATGTCGCACCGACATCGGCATCTACTTTACAACTACAGCCTTCCACACCACAGCAGAAGCATGTCCCTTCGTCGAATCATCTCGTTCCTCCTTCCGCGCAGTCATCACAAGCTCCACAAGCTGCGTCCAAGATTATCGATGCGGAGCAACCGCCTCAGCTTCCACCCCGCCCGCCAACGACATCGACTGCACAACCAACAGTTTCAAGCGGCCCTATTGCTATCGTCTCCATGGAGAGGCAGTCAGGTGAACATAAGCGCGGTCCCACGCCACCTCCGCCACGGGGCAGGAGTAAGTCTCCAGGAGTAGTAAGCATACAGGCATCCGGGGGAATACCACTTTCGACCGCTCAACCGCCTAATATTCCGCAATATCAGAAATGGCCGCCGACACAGCAGCAGCAGATACCGCAAATTCAATCGCAAATTGTTCCCCAACAGCAATCGTTCACGGCATCGACGTCTAGTCTCCCTTCGACTGCAATCACCGAACCGTCTATAGCCGAGGAAGATAGCTATGAGCACTATGAAAGTGCAGACATGGACGATGACTCAGACGATAACCTCGTCCCCTCGGTCGAGGAAAGCGAGCGGCTGAGTGAATACCCGGATTCTTCTCGTGCAAACCGGAGGCCTCCTGTTCTGCGTTCCATGCCGCATGAGATCCCATGTAAATACGACGTTAAAGTCTTCGGCATTTCGGGAGACTACATCTGCACGTCGTCAACCGTTACGAAAGTGTGGAGTGTCTCGACTGGACAATGTCTGGGCCACGTTGGCCACCCTGATATCAAAGTCACGGCAATAGGATTCAAACCGTCGTTGAATGTGGAGGACGAGGGAAAAATCATTTGGTTGGGGACAAAAGATGGAGCATTGCTCGAGGCTGACATCAGTAAACTGAAGATCCAGAATAAAAGGCATGGGGTGCACACTGGGGCGATAAAGGGGATATACCGGTGCGGGTACGAGGTGTGGACGTTAGACGAGGACGGCAAGTTGCAGACATGGGGACCCGAGGAATTGGAAGGGGTCCCGCATCTGAACGAGACGCCGAGGACACACCGAGTTCCGATGAATCCACAGTATGCGATTGTCGTGGACAACCAACTTTGGGTGGGACGAAATCGACAGGTTAGTGTGTATCAGCCGAGTTATGCACAGAATGAGCAAGTACCATTCACGCTGTCGAGGCCAATGTCGGCGATTAAGCCGGTGGGCGAGATCACATCTGCTGCAGTCCTTGCTGTGGATCCAGATCATGTCTATTTTGGTCACGACGACGGCAAGGTGTCCGTGTATTCGCGCTCAAAGATGGCGTGCGTGGACGTGGTTAACATATCGCTGTACCGCATCATGGGAATGGCCGGTGTGGGTAATTTCCTCTGGGTCGCGTTCCGGACCGGAATGATTTATGTATACGACGTGCGGCAGCGACCATGGCTGGTCATGAAGGACTGGAAGGGGCATGAGGGGCCAGTGCAGAATATAATGGTAGATCGGTCCGCGATTTTTAAGATTGGGATGCTACCGGTTGTGACAATGACGGCCTCTGACAATGTCTTGACAATCTGGGATGGGATGTTGAAGCAGGACTGGCTGGGTCAGTATTTTCGATTCTGTTTGGAGGTCCTTGTGCTTTGCTAACTTGCGCAGAATTGAACATGCAAGAACATGATGCGGAGTACTGCACTTTCCGGACAGTGCAGGCGTTGATTTGTACCTGGAACGTCGGTGCATCGAAGCCGACTGATCTTCAGCTGAAGCAGAATGATTCCACATTTCTCACCAGACTGCTGGATACAGCTGAGGATCCGGAGATTATGGTATTCGGGTTCCAGGAGCTCGTGGAGCTGGATAACAAGACCGTCACAGCGAGTAAGTGCAATTCTCTCTCTGAATTTTTTTTAGTCAATTTGCTTACCCTTATGCAGAAAGCATGTTCAAGCATAAGAAGAAGCAAAAGGACAAAACAGACCTCAAGCAACATATGTCCCACCAGTACCGTGCGTGGCAAGACCGTCTAACTGAAGCACTATCTCATCTCAAGTCGCGCTACATGCTTCTTCACTCGGATAATCTGGTCGGATTGTACACTTGCATCTTCATTAAAGAGCGGGTAAAGCACGATATTCACAACCTGCGATCGTCCTCCGTGAAGACTGGTCTTGGTGGACTACATGGCAACAAAGGTGCGTTGATTGTCAGATTCACAGTGGACGACTCGTCCCTCTGTTTCGTGAATTGCCACCTTGCAGCTGGACAGTCGCATGTGATCCCGAGGAATAACGATATCGCGAACATTATGGAATCGAAGATCATGAATGCCAGTTCTGTTAGCATGTCTGCCGCAGCCGATACCTTCATCGGTGGCGGCGACGGATCCATGATTCTCGATCACGAGATCTGCTTTATCAGCGGCGACATGAACTATCGAATCAATCTTCATCGTGTCCCTGTGTTGAAGCTCCTCGAAAAGGCAGACTACGAACGCCTCGTCGGCGCGGACCAGCTCCTCACCCAGCTCAAGAAAAACCCAGGCTTCCGTCTCCGCCCCTTCAGCGAATCTCCAATCACGTTTCCCCCAACCTACAAGTACGATGTCGGCTCAGACAACTATGACACAAGTGAGAAGAAGCGGACGCCTGCTTGGTGCGATAGGATATATTACCGTGGCCCTGGAAAGATCTTTCCGATTGAATACCGAACGCACGATGTACGGATTTCAGACCACAGGCCAGTTAGCGGGTTGTATGATATAAAGGTCAAGACAGTGAACCCGGAGTTGCGTAAGGAGGCGCTGAAGAGGGCGACGAAGCGATGGAAAACGTTCGTGCAGGAGAGCATTGAGAAGGCCAGAGTGCATTTTCATGAGAATGAGCAGCGGGTGATGTGAAGAGGAAGGGGGGGCCTATAGGGGGTTTAGAGGGTATATCTTGAGCTAATTCGTGTAATATTATGTCATGGGAGTTCACTATCGACTGGGAGGACATCATTTTTTGTACAATGTATATACAAGGATAGCATTATACTGCACAATGTTTTTGCGTGGGACTGTAGACTTCTAACTGAATATCATGAATTTGGGATAAGCGCGGGAAGGCTTCGAAGCCCAATATACTAATCCAAGTTCTCAATTTGTCTAAATTTGGATATGCCAAATTCATGCAATGACGAGGTCGACTGAGCTCCCCGTAACTGTGAAAAATTGGAATCGAAAATATTGCCATAATGATTATTCAAACAGCTTCTGCCTGGATGGGGTTGGTTTCCAAGAGCCATGTATGAAGAGTGGAAAGAAACGAAAAGATGATACTTCTTTCTAGACGGCATTTACTGCATTGTCCGGATGAGAGTTAAATTCATAATAGACGTAAGGAATCGTTGCATATATGTCATATTGCGAATCCACGTCGAGTGGGTCGAAATGTACTAACCCATCAAAGCCCGAACGCTGTTCGCTTGTTCAGACAGATAACGGCAGAATTAAAGTTGCATCCAAATGAAACGCTAGCCGAGACAGTGCCGATTAGACGTGAAATAGTCAGCCCCTTGGACCGGCGGAGGGGTAGCGCCACAGTTAGTGGCCGTTCGCAAACTCCTGCCCCGTAGATGGGCTTCCGTCAAGGAAGTGTGTGTGAAAGCAATAAGGAGATAGATTGCGATTGAGACCGTCGACCACGCGTTGTGGCGCCGGCCCTTTTTGTCGCGCGTGCCTCGGGCGCGATTGCGCGCCCGAGGGGGGATGAAATTCCGTGCGGCGCGGTCGGGCCGCCACGTCAGGCCCACCCTGGATTAGCTTTCCGCCGCTTTGCCGTGCGCTGTGCTCGCCACCATCAAGGTACCCCACCCTTAACTGTCAACATAGTCGGGCGACGCGCTTCCGGCAGCACTTCAAGGTTAGAATCTCCCCCCGTCAGTCCTCCATTTTTATTCCTGACTCGTTCTCAGTTTCTTTCCACCTCTTTGCTATTTATACGAGAGAAAGTTCGAATTTTCGAGGCGTTGGTGCTACACAATTAGCACGGAAAACGGGCCTTTCCTCCCAACAGACGATAGTAAACAACTCCCAAGTCCCAACACGAGAACGACATCCCGCTATCGGCTGTCTCCCTGCTCTGACTGCCAATTTCCACGGCAACCTTCACCCCATCTTACTGATCACCGTCCAATCAGTTTGAGGACAATGGCTCCGGTTTTGCATTCCTCTGCTACGTCTGACGGGTTTAAGAGCATTTACGTGCCTGAGGACGTGCGGATGAGCGAATTCGACGACGATATTATCGACACGCCCTCGTCGTCCGGGTGGAATACTCCTACTTCGAGCACAAGGGGGACGACTCTCGCAAACTTGCCGGTTGAGGTGTATTGGAAGATATGTTCACAGGTGCGTCGTTTCATATCTGCTTGTACGCTACTGTATTGCAATTTTGTCGCTAACGCGCGGTTCAGGTCTCCCATCCCCCGACTCTGCACTCCCTCTCTCTGGCAAACAAACCGCTCCACACCTCCACGCTCCCCGAACTCTACCGCGCCATTTCCCTCCGCCCGACCACATTCCACGACCTCGCTCGGCTCGTTCGCCGGCTTCCCTCGAAAGCGCACCTCATCCGGCGCGTGACCGTCACCTCCCCCAAGGACTCGACCACAACGAGTATGCCGCTGCACTACTATGGCTTCTCGCCGGGCCAGTCCACTGTCTCCATTACACAAGGTGATGCCGACGAGATTGCGGAAAGTGTCTCTGCCTTAGACCGGGTTTTCTCGTTTGAGTGGAACGCGTGCCGGCTCGTTCTGCCGGGCGAGATACTCCAAGCTGTGCTTGCGCTGCCGTCACTGGCGTATTTCCAGACATGTTCTGTACCGGCGGCGGTGCCTGTTGCGGCTGATATAGCCGGGCGGTTGCGGTCATTGCGGGTGTTGCGCATGCGGTCGCTGGACGAGGCGCGAGTTGTAAACGGCATAATCAGGGGTTGTAGGAATACGCTCGCGTGCGTGAGCGTGAGGGTTGCCGAGCGGACTGATCTGTCTCCGGATGTCGTGGACATTGGGGACTTCATGGACCTAGACAACGAAAACGACGAGGGCCTCCAAACGACGCAACGGACATCGATGTTCCTGGCGACAATGTTACAGGGACTGGACATCATATCGCTTGACACCCTCGCGCTGTTCAACTTCCCCCGCGTCGACCTCACTTTTCTGGCCACGCGCGTCGCGTTCCGCAAATTGCGGACCCTCCGTCTCGAAACAATGGACCCGCACGTCCTCAGCACGCTCTCAGACTCAACGGTCCTTCCGCCAGTCATGACGACGCTCGATCTCACGTTCTCCAAGTCCGAGTTCCCCCTCTCTTCGGGCCCGGATACGCCAGCACCACTCTTCGCCACCCTTCTCCGTGACCTCCGCACGGTCGAAAACGTCAACCTGAAACTTCACTGCGCACCACTCACCCAAGACCACGTCCTCGCGACCCACGTCGCGCCCTGGCTGCTGTCCCACCTGGCACCTGCCGGCGCGGTGCTGAAGAAACTGTCCGTGCACGTCTGGTCGATCTCAACAGCAGCCCACGTCCTGCTCGCGTCCTGGTCGCTCGCCCACCTCGCCGCGCTGGCGGCCTCGTCCGGCGCGGAAATACGGTCGCTGGCACTTGACCTCTCGCGCGGTGCGGCCTCATTCCCGGACGTGGTCGGCGCGGTGAAGCGCTTTGGCCTGCTGAGGAGACTGTATATCAACTACGCGCCGAGCGTGTACTACGGGCAGGGCGTGTACGACGTCGTGAGACGGCAGGCGGGCGTGCTCAAGCGGGAGTGCGCGCTGGATTTGCTGTGGATGAATTCGGTTGAGCTGAAGGTCCCGGTCAGGAGACGGAGGGGGAGTAGCAGTGGCTCGTCATCGTCGGTGAAGGATCAGATGCTCGATCACGGAGAAGATGATGAACATGGCGGAGACGAATATTTTGCTGATGATAATAATTTCCATATCTTTGCTAACAAGTTATTTTAAGGCTATACAGAGTGGAGTTTAGGGCGAGCATGTATACATTGGCGGTGGTGTTCGGTCGATTATGTTGCATTATAGTTAGTGCTTAGTAGCTTGTATCCCTATAGAATTTTCTTTTTCCGTTTCATTTAATTGTACGACCGTGTGATAGAACATAACGAACAACTATAGTATAAGAAAATTCTGTACCATTTCACAAACTATTCACAAAGAAACGAAATATGCAAAAAGCAATTACAAATTATTTAACTCGCAGCCTCAAAAGCAGAGTTCCTTCAACAACGAACGACAAAATCAAGTGATCGCGACACATGTATGCATGCAAATTACACTAAGCTATTAATTAAAATCAAAAAAACTAAAATAGAAACGATGAGCAAAATTTGATATAGCAAAAAAAATTGTGCTTAACCTTATGCAACGTGACATGTTCCATCGTGCCACGACCCTCCTTGTATGCAACCACTCCTTCCCGCAATCATCTTTTAAACAATCTCACCATCTTATATGCTTCCACTCTGGAAAAAATGACCCGGAAACACCTTGAAACCCCCAACTTTAAACGACTTAGGCAAAACAGAAAAACCAATCAATAATAGCATGTATTCCCCCTCGAGCACTCATGAATCTCCATCTCCATCTTCTTGAACGTATTAATCTCCTCCTTGATCTGTTCGATCACCCACGAGGGGAAGGACGCGTACGGGACGGGGTCGGGCAATTTTCGGTCGTAATCGGCCGCTGGCCAGGTTTTGTAGATTTTGATATGCGGGGAGAAGGAAACGGTAGATGTGGAAGCGGAGGAGCTGGTGCTTGCAGCGCAGATGGGGACGGGGTTAATGCTGCTTGCGACGGAGGAGACGGATGAAGACGCATACGACATGATGGACGACTCGCGGGTCAATCCGGGTAGCTGCTCGAAGGGGAGAGGATGCGCACTATCAAATGCGGCAACAGCGCCAGCTTGGTTGGAGGAGGTGTCTATATAGTACTGTCAGTATTTCTTATTTCTTAGGTCCAATTCAATTCACGAGACCAAACGCACTCTTCAGAATCCCTTTGGGAACAAATTCAACCTTCCTCACCGGCACACACTTCTCTGCCACAACCTCCGCTTTCGGATTCGCTTTCGCTTCCGCTTCCGCTTCCGCTTCCGCCTCCTGCGCCACCTTCACTTCCAGCTCCGAAACGCTCTCCTTCGAAAACAAGCGCCCTTTGCGAACTCCACTTGACAGCTTCCTCAATGCCTTCGACACGGACGACGCAGTCGACCTGATCGACATGTCATCCGCACTCTGCGCAAACTTCCTGTTCTCGTATATTGACGTAGTGCCGAAATTATACTCGATGACCTCGGACTCGATTTCGTCGTCGTCTTTGGACGGGGAAAGCGTAACGGAGGTGGTTGTAGAAGTAGGGGGAGGGAGTGCGATGAACGACAGTGCCTTGCGGATACGAGTGAGTGACTTGTTGCGTTTATGGTCCGGTGCAGTGACAGGCGATGCGGTGCGCACAGGTGCTTGAGAGATCTTCGGCTTGACAATCCGTTCCGACACGCTGACGACGCTGCTGGCGCTGCTTCCGGAACTACGAGTGCTGCCGTCCACCGTGACCCTGCTCGCCGAAGACGCCGACGTGGCGACGCTCTCCACTGAAGGATGCCGCGAATGCGAGTGCTGTCGTGGTGGATGCGGCGTTTGACGGCGGACATACCGCGAGTCCATGGACACAGAGGCGAGGCTGCTGGTGCTGCTGTTAGCTGAACGGGAAGAGTGTACAAGCTCTGGACGCGCCGGGGATCCGGTCTTTCCAAACTCCGGAAATCGCTGCGCCTGTCGCTGGAGATGGTAGTATTGCTCGGGAGAGTATATTGTATGATGCTGCTGTGCATGAAATTGCGCAGCCTGCGTGGAGTTTGAGCCCTCCGCACCGATATTCAGAGACGACGACGACCATGACCTCTGAAGTCTGGGCACCGGAGTCGGCGCAGGAGGATTGCTCGCACTGCGCGTCGCGCTCAGAGACACTTCAGATCTGCGGTGACCACGCCGATACCGCTGCGACAGGTCAGGCGATCCTGATGCTGACATGATGGACGCCGCCGGCACGGCAGACAACATCGGACTTGACGGCACACTTGGAGAGCCATTGCCGGGGGAAGCACATGGCGAAGGTGACCCCGAGCTTGGGGTGGTCTGCGTGAATGCGTAGGCAGCTACGCCGGAGGGCACCTGTCGAAAAGAAGGCGAGTGAGGGACGTGGCGGACCGGCTGCGAGGAGGGGAACGTCCGACTCGACTGAAGGGAGTAGTGGGGATCAGCCACGGGCAAAGACGGGGCGACACCTTGAGCATGCCAGGCTTGTTGTCTGGGCTGCACAGCGGTCATCTGTAACGCAGTTAGCATGAATTCACGACGGCAGTATAGCAGTTGTCCGTTGCCAGTGCGCGAACCGCGCGGATCAACGACCTAGACGTACCTCAAAAAACACTCAAAATGCAACGCACTCAACGACGTCACACAAAGCAAAACTGTCAATAGCTAATTGCTGCGATTGCTTAATTACACCGCGAACCAAAAGGATCGGGGCGTATGCAAAAAACAAAAAGGTGGTCAAAAAGGGGTAGTTCGAACGGAAGCTCGGGATATGTGCCTAAAAATACCCGGGCGTCAGCTCGAACATTCCAACAAGTCCCGAGCACAAACACCGGTCCAGCCACATCGGAATGCACACACCACTTCAAAACGAAAAGTGATCGGAAACACCTGAACGAATGAAGAATTCACAAACCTTGAAAAATAGTAAAGGGATGTCTCTACGGAAGAGAAGCTAATGACACGAATAAATGTCTAGAAGAAAGACATGCTGGATAACGGAGACGGTCGAGTGGATGACGAATCAAGATGCGAAAGAATCACTAGCTGGACCCACAAACGAAGGAATAAAAGAACGCGCAGTAGATAAGCAAAAAGCACGGTAAACCAAAATATCGTATCGGCTAAACAACTGCAATGCAAAAGCAAACCGAGAGTACTGATAAACAAACGGCAAGAGCCGGTGACGGTTTACGCAGCGAGAAGAAAGGGACGCAAGCACGAACGAGCGGAATATCTCAACACGGCAGGCAGCGAGATCGCAAATGCTAGTTCGCGGAGGTGAAGGATTATTTTCAACGAGAGAAGATTTGGCGATGAAAGAGAGGAGAGGAAGGACCGGGATGGAGGAGAGGAGTGTTTTTTTAGCAGCA
>PPJX02000137.1:0-42189 GCA_003705915.2 Lipomyces lipofer | reverse complement strand
GGCCCATCTTGGCTCTTGAAACTGTGAATTAAATTTATTAGGGGGCATACCCCTGAGCACGTGATTAGATGCGAATATTCGGCGAATAATATTCGTTATTCGCCGAATAAATTACGAATATTATTCGCACTGCTCAGGATTTGCGAATAAAATAGCGAATATTATTCGCAGCGGTTGGGACTTGCGAATAACGAATACGAATAATGCCGATTACTGCGAATATTCGTATTCGGAGCAGCCCTAGCCAAGGTTACCTAGCACTGAACGACGGCTACGATACTGAACCTCTTACAGATGACCGTATTTCTAGCCCAATTCCAGATGCTATTCCAGCCTCTGATGTCTCAGTAGAGAGGTTATCCAACTCAGGAAGAGACATATTAGGAGTACGGAGATATTCAATGCAAGCAAAACGATGCGGGTGTTGGTGCTAATGCATGACGTGTATAGGCAGTAGCCTGCCCCAATGTTACTTACCAATTAGTAATAATATAGCTTAATGATATGAGAATTAGGGAGTCATCCGACCAACTGAGTAAACGAGCGAGTGGGTGAGTACATAGTAGCTCTACTGAATATATATACTTAACCCTATTATATTTATATTATCTGTATACTACCGCCAGTGCAATGGCAGTAATACTACATCCATGCATCGTCACTAGTGTAGATAAATGTAAATAGAGTCATTCAAGCGGCATTTTTTGACCAAAACGGCTTTCATTTCTCGATTATTAGTAGTGTGAAGCTGTAGACCTAATTGAAGCAACCAATTTGAGCGAATAATCGGAACAGCCCTGACCGATTTGATCGACTGTTTTGTAAGCCTTGCCGATAATAACGGCGAAATCGGCGCCGATTTGATTAGTCACGTGAACCCCTCGCTATTCCTGCTCTCCTATCCTTACTATCTTCCTAAATTCTTCATTCTCTCACACAGATTACTGATGATTTAAACCCGAATTGGCTTTGCAATTGGCGGCGTATTCATAGAGATGAGTATCCTCGGATGACATTAGCTGGTAGAGATTATCTAGCAATTCCAGCCTCTGAAGTCCCGGTGGAGAGATTGTTCAATGCAGGGAGAGATTTGCTAGGAATCAGAAGGCATTCAATGAAGGCAGATACACTGAGGATGCTAATGTTAATGAACGATGTATATAAGCAGTAAATGATGCAGATACGCAGTAATTCCACATTAACAATTAAATCTGGGGCTTCATTTTCTTGCCTCTTAAGCCATCGTGGTGCTTCTCAGCCATCGTTCTCTCTTCTCAGGATGGCTCGCAGGATGGGTCGCTCGCTAACTGCTTCAGGATAGCTCGTCAACTGCCGTACTGACCTCGCCGCCGCCTACTTCTGAACCTATCTATACTACAAATGGCCAGGATGACCGTATTATTAGTTCTTCCGCAATCGTATGACTTAAAGCTTTTCCTAATTTAGTAATCCTGCCGATGCGATTATCGGCAGGAACAACCTCCCGCCGATAATATCGGCGGAATTGGAGGCCGCCGTTATCGCATCGCCGCCGATAATTATCGGCGAAACCGGCGAAACCGGTAATCGGCAACAGCCCTAGATATATATAGATATTTCATGTGTCCTCATAGACCGTTTGATACCAAGGTTAAACTTAGCAAACATATCTCCAACTGTCACAGAGAAGCGAAAATTATCAAAGCTCGACAAAAGACTTAGTTATGCTTTAATCTGTGGCAGAAGTGATAGCTATTTCAGAACGCGACAAGCGCTACCAAAATGCGTTTGGTATGCGGTTTGGCGGATATACTCTTCTGGAAAGCTGCGATGGAAGTGGGTCTGGACAGACAGTCGAGGGAATAGCTGAATCCATTGTATATAGTAGCGGAATGTATAATGGATGTATGGACTATATCAGGGAAATAGATGGTGTTGAAGCCGATTGGGAGATATCCCCCGGCGGCAAGGTCTCTTTATTATACTGGCTAGACTGCGTGTACAACTACTGCCCCAGCTCATCCAAGTGGGAACTCTCACTTGTCTATAACAATAGGGTATAATAGGGGGTTAAAGGGGTGCGAGCTTATGCTCGTCGTAAGAAATGTCCGCGCTCAAGCGAGGTCACTGCGTGACACTCCCCCATTAAGGCGAGCTTACCATTGAAAGCTGGACTGATAAGATGAACGTACGGAACGACCTCACGTGGAATCAGCACGCTGAGAACGCCAATGTTCAAGGGCGGTCTTCGTAAGATCTTTGATCAAAAAAATTGTGCTAGTCGGAATAACCTTTCCACTTGACCAGATATTCTTTACCCCGTCCGCGTCCGGTGGGTCGTTCGGCTAGAATCGACTCAACCTCATAGTATTCATCATCGGCGATCAGAGGAGTAATCTGTTTCTCGTATTAGACTTCTGGCATGGAGGACAGATACTAGTTCTCTTACATAATACAGCGACTACATTATGGAAGCACCTTATAACAATTCTTTTCTGCTTCCAGCATCGGATGCAGGCAAAGGGCCGATTTGTGTACTCTGTATCTTCGGGACTGGAAGTCATCGTCGAAAGAAACAGCGACGCGATGCGACCTTGCAGGCAGCGATACGAAAGAACCTTTCTTTCTTTACGAGGGTTGTATGGATCGATGGCACAGGCTAACTAGCTAAAACGGAGTCTGACTGGCGCAATCGGTTTGAGCAAAATGCTGCACCGACAGCTTGCCAGGAGACCCCTTCTGTCTTGCTTGGTGTCTGTAGTTGCTGGGATATGAGATTAGGTGTAACTAGACTGGGAGGCCTGAATTCCTGCTGTTAGGTCGGCGGTGGTGGATGTAGGGCGATAAGGAAGGATAGTGATGAAACCATTCAGCGAAGTCCGAGACAAGGGGCATTGTTGGCGCCCAACTCATGCTGGCCTAGCGTCGGACCTTGGAGTTCTCGTGGATACAAAATTTAGCGTCCGATCAGGCGGTCAGCTTAGAGTCGATTTTAGCGTCCGACTTGGTGTCTGAATTTCAAAGCGTATTCGTTACCTTTCCTTTCTATGGGTTACGTGACGCTAAGGCAAATGCTAGATCGGACCCTATTCTGGACGTCAGTTCCAGCCTCCCGGCTGAACGCTAGCCTGGAAATTGTGCCATAAACATAATGACAAAATGTTTATCCGTGAGCAGAAGTAGAAAGGTACGGCTAGTAACGGCATCTCAGGAATTAGATGGTATGTGGCCAACCGCCATTCTTATTCATTGCCAGCCAGGTTCAAATAATTGCACAACAAGAAGACTAGAACATAAACAGAACCAAAGGCATCGACGTGAAAGGTTTTCAAGGCCCGTCCGACTTTGGTAGCTGAAATATTCAGCCGGATTCGATCGGATCTGCAATGAGCAATTGCCAACATTTTGGTAACATATCAGAAACTTCAGGTCGACAAGAGGGAAAATGATAGACACACTCGGGTCCCGCTTGGATACCTAACCTTCATGCAAAATGTCAGGATGGAACAAACTCAAATTGCATAAATAAACCTTGCCCCTGTGCCCCCACTTTTGTCACTGTAAAGTTGTTGGCGTGAGTTGGTGCAGAACTTTAAACTGTTTGAAATACTCTAATCTCGGTAGTCGGAAATAGCATAGTCAGGCACTAATTAAGTATCCCAAACCAGATTACTTTACCGCATCTGGACTAGTGCTGAGTTTATTTCATGGTGACTCTTTAGACTGGGTCGTAGAGAAGATGCCTCATCTCCTTTTTTTGGCTAAGGGTTCTCGCCGTGAGTTTAGTGAGGTCATATTTGGTTGCAAAACGTCCTTATTGCACAATCAAGTTCGACGGAAACGGCGTGGGGGGGCACATGGGTAAGGTTATTGCGCGTAGATATACAAGCAATATTTTCAAAATGCTGTCCCCCCACGTCCTTCGTGACCGACCCTAACCCGACTGGAAAGTTTATTTGCGAGGCTTATTGCTAAGGCTCAACTCTAAAGGGTGCTAAAAGGTCTTCGCCCCTGAACCTGGCATTTGTGATGATGGGCGTGGGGGGACGAAAGTTGAGCCCGTGACCTGTCCTCACAATGTCAGATGCTCAAATGGACCACGCAAGGCTTGGTATGGCGGGGAGAATGATCAGCCACCATCACTCCATACCAATATGTGTGTTTCCAGCTGTGGGGGTCCGATCCACACTGAGTGTGGGGAACAACGACGAGGGGCTTATGCTATAGTTACGGCATGTCGGAACATGCATGGGGGAGATATGGTAGGTGATGGTTACGCCACTGACAGACAATGTGGGGAAATACCAATCAAAGTTCGGCCGTCATACGAGACGGCACGTGATGAAGCTACGTGGAGAACATTAAGAGACCTGGGATATAAATATTAAGAGTCCACCTACCCTCGTAGCATCAAACTCAAAGCATCCATGAACGCTGAACAAGTTTCTTTGTCCAATATCCAAGACATGGCATCTATCGAGAAAGAAGCAAACTCCAACTTTGAAGGTGGAGAGAAGCCAGCGGTTAAACACGCCGACAATGCCCTAGAGCTGATCGGCGGTGAGCGTGTGGCTTTGACGGACGAGGACAGCAAACGGATTCGGCGCAAGACAGACAAAGTCATCCTTGCCATTCTGGTCTGGGTCTACTTTCTTCAGATTCTCGACAAGTCTGTACTCGGTTACGACACGACGTACGGTCTCCAGACCGACACTGGTCTGTAAGGGAATGAGTATTCTCTCATAGGCTCGATTGCACCCATCGCGCAGCTCGCCTGGCAGCCTTTTTCATCGTATCTGATTGTCAAGTTGCCCCATCGCATCCTGATGCCGACTCTCTGCCTCGGATGGGGTATCGCACAGACCTTACTGGCGGCTTGCCACAATTTCCAGGGCCTCATGGCTGCGCGCTTCTTTTTAGGGTTGTTCGTGGCCGGCTGTCTGCCGCTGTTCAGCGTTATTACTAGCCAGTGGTATCGACGAGCAGAACAGCCTATCCGTGTTGCAGCGTGGTACGGCACCAATGGAGCGGCTACCATAGTCGCTGCGGCGCTTTCCTACGGCCTGGCGCAATTAAATCCGACGCCCTGTAGCCATGGCAAACGTGAGTCTTGTCTTTGCGTTGCGATCGCCTTCAAATTTGTACTACTTGGGTAACTAACTACTCTTAGTATCGTCCTTTTCGTTGGCCTCGTTACCATTGTCTCCGCCCCCTTCGTCTACTGGAAGCTCGACAACGATTTCCCTCGGCACGATTTTTGACTGAGCAAGAGAAGGCCTAGGCAATTGAAAGCTTGCGAGCTAACCAAACCGGCACTGGCAATCGAGAATTCAAAGTAAAGCATGTGATTGAGGCTGCCTTGGAACCCAAGACATATCTCTGGATTGGCATGGCGATGCTGTTGAACGTCGGCGCCAGTGTGACGAACACATTATGGACCGCTCATTCTCAACGGCCTGGGCTACGACAAATACACTACGAGTTTGCTCAATATACCTTTTGGTGCCATCCAGATTATCTTCATCTTGCTCGCGAGCTACCTTGCTCAGAAGGCTCGTCTCAAGGGTGCCATTCTAGCCGCATTTATTCTTCCTGTGATTGCAGGTCTTGCCGTCCTGTACGTACTTCCAAGCACCAATTCAGTCCAGGGCCCTCTGATAGTAGGGTACTACTTGCTCGCTTTCCTCTTCGGTGGCAATCCACTTATCGTCACCTGGATTGTCGGCAACACTGCGGGCACGACCAAGAAATCTTTCATTATGAGTCTCTACAGTGCTGCCAGCTCTTCAGGCAATATCGTCGGCCCTCTGTTGTTTAATAAGAAAGACGCTCCTGCCTATCATCCGGGCTTACGCGTCTGTCTGACTATCTTTGTCGCGTTATTCTGTGTTGTCATTATCCAGTGAGCCAACCTTGTCTTCCTGAACAAGCTACAGGAGCGCAAGCGTGTCCAGAAGGGCAAGAAGCGAAGATGGTCGACCACTCCATGCAGGCTAACTATCATCCCGTTGAAGAGGAGAACTTGGAGGAACAAATGCAGAATCGGATTGGTGACAATGCATTTTTGGATTTGACCGATCGCCAGAATGATGAATTTGTGTATATTAAGTAAAAATTATGTATCGCGGATATTCGCGATGATGGCATTGTCATCGGATAAATTTTGTTAGTGTCATTTGCGTAGGTTTCAAATTAGGTGTGTTACGTCTTCCAGGAATTGATTTTTTTGTTTATATAATATAATATATGTATTTGACATTCGCATATTACAACCTGCATCCAAACAATTGACATTTTACTGGTTATGGGTCTTGATGCTAGACGGTGTAGTTACGAATACAATTTCTGTCTGTTAATTGGGCCTGTAGCGTGTAAAATATTCCAGGGCCAAAAGCTATTTTAGACAAAGACTCACAGAAATTTGCATACTCTAAAAAATGATGAATCATGTTCGAGTACTTGGATCAATTCTCACCCAATAGGAAGCAATTGTCTCTCAGTTCCTCCCCTAGTACAGAGTCCAGTTTTGATTTCCCTTTGATTCTCTGCCTCAACTGTACTAGGCGACGATCAATGCCACCTTGCTCCACGTTCGCGTTCATATGCGTTTGCATTGTATCCATTCCATTCGTCTTGCATACTTGCGACACCTCGTGGTTGCCGAGTGTTATTGCCAGCGGTTCTCCATCCGATGAATTTCGCTTGCCCATAGCAATTAATCTCGCCTTCAATTTGTCCATCGTCCAGTAAGCGAATATAGCCTTCATTATCCTCATCAAAGCTCATCTCGCCGTCACCCCTCTCACGACCTCGCCATGTGAAGGGCACCATGTCCTCGGAAGCAGTGTTGAGCCGGTTAGGTATGTATAGAATACCGTGATACATACCAAAATCGTATGCACCCCATACAGCGTTGCCAGAAACGCATAAGATAAGAGTGAATTCCTCTTGAGGAAATCCACTCCACTGGTCGAGGTTGTCTGATCGAATTTCATAGACACCATTTATTAGACCAAGGCGTTCGCTACTTGCGGATACCGAATTGGAATATCCAGCGGGTTTATATTCATTTACATCGTATGCACCCCCAATCTCAATGTCATCATCCAAATCATTGCCATTGAAGGAATGCCAGGATTTGCCTCTGGTGTTGACAGTTTCATGCTTGCCTCCCCTGAATCCTCCTCCACGGCGGGCAGTCTGTTTCTTTCTGGGTTTGTTTTGTGGTGTGCTCGGCTTGTCAGGTGAGGTTATCCTTGGTGCAACCTTGATTCCGCCGCGGCGAGCTGTCTGTTTCTTCCTTGGCGGCTTTTCTGTTGTATCAGCGTTATCTTCTACTTTCCTAAGTGAAACATTCGACGCTGCTCCGCGGCCAGTACAACGGGCGGTTTGCTTTGTTCTCGGCTTCTTTTCCGGCGAGTCTGTCGCCTTGGTTGATGGTGTGGCAATTTTAACTGTATTGATCTTGGAACCTGTTGTTGCAGACATCCCATAGGATTCGAAGGAAGTTGATAACTTTGTTGACTTGGCCGTCGAATCATTGCCCTTGGCTTTCTTCAACTTCATCTTTGCCTCCGGCATCTTGTTGTCCATCATGGTCATCTTCCTCTTGCCAGAATTTTGAGAGGTTTGATTCTATTGCGTCCGTTCATTTCGAGCAACCATGTTCTATAGTTAAACCCGTTTGCACACCACGTGGTGTGGAAGATTTTGAGGAGGAACACCACCAAATTTTTGGTGATGTCGACTGGAACCCTATTCCATGCACACCACGAATTTTGAGGAGGAGGGAAAGGGTTATCCTCACTTTAATTGAGGAGGGAAAGGGTTGTCCTCACTTTTTTGAGGAGGGAAAGGGATCTCCTCACTTTTTTTTGAGGAGGGAAAGGGTTCACCTCAGCTCAGCCTCCTCAAAGTTTATATTTGCTAGCACCAGCCTCCTCAAAGTCTTTTTCCTCGACACCAGCCTCCTCAATATCCCTCTCAGTACATGTTCTTTGAAGAGGAGCAGGTCAGTAGGGAGTTGGAGTCGACGCAGATGCCGTAGTAGCCTGCCCGAACGGAGAGCGTGTTAAACCTTGGAGGCGTGAAAGATTTTGAGGAGCCCCGCCAAATTTTAGTGATGTCGACTAGAACCCTATTCCACTTATACATGGCTTCACGACACGAATTTTGACGTTTATCTGTGACGAAACAACTTTGAAGAAGGCTCTTTCCTTAGTCAAGGAACATACGACAGTGACCGGCAGTGTCATTTTGTTCTTGGACGGCCTCGACGAATGCTCCGGGGACAATCGCACCCATGTCGATTTTCTATATCTTTAATAGGTGCCCTAGAGCAAATTTACCCGGCCTTTCAACATCGTAATTTACTTTAGGGAGAAAATAACCCTTTCCCTTGCCCTAGGTGACTTGCCCCGGGTGAACCTCTCAATTTGCCCTCAGTACATCCCAGCACGTGTCTCGGTAGTTTGCAGACATGGATGGATGACGTGAGATTCGATTTGCGAGTGTTGTACCAGCCAGCGCCGCAACCGCAACAGAATCGTACCCGCTTTCGGCACCCGATTTTTTAGGCGCACCCCCACCATCTTGCTACTAACTTAAAAATTCTCTCTCACCCGTGAGTTTAGAGGATGACTACTAAGGGTACACCGGCGCCGAGTGCGTGCGGTCCATGATCTACGCCATCTGGCCATCATTCCACCATCTCAAGCTGTCAGCCCACATCGACACGCAGTTTATGACAGCGTACGTGGTCTACTTCATCATCGTGCTGCCAATGCATTTGATTCCCATGCACAGACTCAAGTGGCTGTTCCTTGTCAAGGCTATCACGACGCCCATCGTTGGGTTCGCGATCATAGGCTGGGTCATCCACACCGTCGGCGTCTCGCAGACCTCACTCTGGACTCAGAAAACAACTCTACACGGGTCGACCCTCGCGTGGACTTTCCTGAACGGCCTGTACGCCAATATTGGATCTTGGTCGACCCTTGCTATCAACGTGCCGGATTTTACCCGGTACGCTGTCGACGACAGGGCCGCATACATCACCGCGTTCGTGCTGCCGGCCACGGGCGCGCTCGTAACATTCTTTGGTGTCGTCGTCGCCGCTGGATCCGACATCTTGTACGGCAAGATCTTTTGGGACCCGCTCTTGCTCATCGACGAATGGACTTCGCGCGGCGGTCGCGCGGCGGTCGCGCGGCCGCCTTCTTCTGCGCCTTCTTCTTCCTGATTTCCCAGATCGGCGTCAACATCGCGGCAAACTCGGTCTCGGCCGCCAACGATCTCAACTGCTTGTTCCCGCGGTACATCAACATCCGGCGGGGCCAGATCATCGTCGCATTCCTCGGCTCCTGGGCCCTCACACCGTGGAACATTCTCACTAGCGCACCAGCTTTCATCAGCTTCATGGCCGGCTACGCTGTCTGGCTTGGTCCGATCGCCGGCATCCTTCTGTCCGATTTCTACCTTGTGCACAAACAAAAGTACGACGTGTGGGAACTCTACAACAAGCACGGCATCTACCGCTACAACAAGTGGGGCAAGAACTGGCGCGCGTTCGTCGCGTTCTTTATCGGCTGGGTCCCGCTCCTGCCCGGATTCATCCCGACCGTCAATTCGTCCATCAAGGTGTCGGCCGGCATTCAGCATCTGTACGATTTGGGCTATTTTTACGGGTGCGGCTCCGCCATGCTGTCCTATTACCTGCTATGCCGGTTTTGGCCGGCGGAGGAGACGATGCTGGACAGAGCCGTGTTGCCGGATGAGGACCTGCTGCAAACCCATAGCGGCCTGATGATGGAGGAGGGCATCGAGGCTGCGCTCGGTGATCAGGTTGTTGAGGTCAAGCGGGATCAGTATTAGCGGTTTTTGTAATAACGATTTTGTTTATGAGTAGTCACGACCAATTTATGTAACATATTGTGACTTAAGTTTGAGCTCGCCTGTCCGGAAAGGTTGCACAATTGCGTAGAAGAGAGCATCAGATCTAGAAGCGACCAGCTTGCACTTAGGTTCAATAATTATGCGGAAATCCTGCCATTACGATTTTTAGTTAAATAGACATCGTTGTTGAGAATATTTTCAGTCTGATGTGCGTTGGCGGTAGAGCATGACAGGACGACAGCGGTTTTCACCTCCTGCCTACGTCCAGAGAACTAAGAAATAGCAGCAACCTTAGTTGTTAAAAACTAGGACTGGACACGATATCGCCAGAGGAAAATTCCTAGCGATAATTTGGGCGATATTAAGTTATCGCCCAAATCTCAAATTACTCGATACGATAACTTACACGATATTGAAGTTGAATATCGTATCGTATCGCCGAAATTCCACTTGATTCTCATCACGGTAAATAAAGGGCGTTGAGATGGAAAGACTAAGTAATTACTCTATGATTCCCAGCAGAGATATTTTGTGAGTTACAGAGGTCATGTTAACAAATTCTTTTGCACTCGCCATAAAAATCCCTAACCCTGTTTTTTAATAGCGTTAAACTAATCTCGGTACTTATTCCTGCGCGTTATCGCCCGTACCGCATAAAATACAATACAATATCGCCAGTGCGTCTCTCTGCGACTTTTTTCTTCGTGTTCTAATTACATCAAAGTCCATCGTCCCATTTATACCTAACAAAATATATTTCTCAGCTTGCCTCGCCATGTTAATCTGCTCTTTCAATAAAATCAAACTGAGACAAAAACTGGCAAGATTAGAGCCAAAACAATCAACAATGGCAAATCGCAATATTAAGGTATAGAAGATACACTGTTCAGTCGCAAAGACAATTCAGCCTCCATTCTCTCTCCTGCCCGCGGTCCGCTAAGTATCTCTGCTACCATGTCGGACCCATCAGGAAAATCGAACTCAAATACTGACTCGCCCTCTCCCTTCATATTAGCCAGAACAGCTTGACGAAAATGCCAACGCAAAAACTCATCTACAACTGCTCGCTCGTCTGCTGGGTCCCTGCACGCTGGGTCAAGCGTCCTTCCATCAACCCCATATAGGTCTATGCTGAAGCACGTTATTGTGTAATTATCGTCAGGATCTATACCAAATTTGAAAGTGTCGAATTGTTGATGGATAGTAGATTGCATGAGAAGTCCATTCTGACAAGAGTTTATTCCTATATCGGTTTCGTCAGACCTATTTGTTACGAACTGAGGATAATTCAGACTTCTGAAGAGTTCTTCATGAGACAGCGGAAAAATATGAGCAGCCTCGAAGCTTGTCCAATCATTTATGAAAGCAACAGGATTAGGCAATCCTGTTATCACGCATTTTCCGTCCCTATTTCGTACTTGTTCCCTGAACTTTCGATTTCTTCGAGTACTGACAGAGCGAGAAAGAGCTCTCGCAATGCATCGCTCGTCAGTCACCGTTATTATACCTAATATCATATTAGTCAATTAATCGCAAGTCGATATAAAGGAATTAGATTACCTCCCGGGACATCGCATACTAGATCATAATGACCAGGCTGGAGAGGGTCGTCAGTAGGTGTGAGCGGAACTTCAGTTCCTCGAAGCAAGACGCTATATGGACTATTCGCACGTATGAAAATCTCCAGCATACGAAGGAATTTCTTTCTAGTCACCGATGGATTCAAGTATAATCCCCCAAGAGGCTCATTTGGCCGCGATGGATCGTAGAGATGAACATTCCGAATGAGAGACCTGCTCGTTGGCATATTTACTCCCGTAACTCTGTTGAATAAATCGCCAAACGAAATGAATATTTGAAGCAGCCAAGCGCCACTAATATTAAGACAGCCTGATCGCGACTGTTAGATATCTTTCCTCACTGTCCCCACTGTTCCCCTATTAATCGATTTTCATCTGGCCCGTAGAACTGGATTTGTTGTGGCTACTGTGACTCACGCGGACAACCATCTAATCCAAACAGCGTAACGAAACAATCTTCGATCCACGCCAATTGTGCAAAGCCCGGTCAGCCTCGTGAACTAGATGTGTACTTCACCAGTGAATTTGGGTTGTACAGTCCAGAATTTGGTGCGCGCTTGGCTGTGAGCGGAGGGAAGCTTGAATGAGAGCATGGATCTGATCTGCTTATGTACTGGGTTAGGGTTTATGTCCATTATTGAGTGCTGGATAGATAGCGGTTTGAAGCCCAATTGAGTTGTCAATTTAGTCAGTTAGTATCGTAGGATCATCTCTTTCCATAGTCCTGGGCTCCAAACCAAAAACAACTGAGCAAAAGCCCCTTCAAAGTCACGTGAGTCGTATCCGTGGATACTGTGGATACGGATACGGATAAAGCCAATATATCTGGATATGGATACGGATACGGATATAGATATTTTGCGGGGATACGGATACGGATAAGGAAAAATTGGCCTGGATATTATCCGTGCCGATCCCTAACCTGGAATAATTGAAAATTTCCTGTTAAGTAATGCGAATACGAAAAGAGGGAGAAGTGAACAGCAGGCTGTCATATACTCTATATCAAATATCAGAAAACTCCCCTAGACGAGTCGCACTTAATCGAGCTGAACAACCGCACGCCGACCCCTAGATCTTTCCAGCCAATGGCCCTTAACTATTAAGCTCGCTTAAGTCTTTTCGTTCGCGTGCGATCTGCAGCATTTTTCTGTAATTCTAAAAACAGACGTCCTCGATCACTATCTGTGATGCAAGCTGAAAGTCTCTCATTCATAAAGATCTCGTTGCATACAGGTGCCACCATATCTCCATGCAGTGGGATCAGTAGCGGAACTGTAAGTTTATTTTTTATTTTGCGTACGTGCTGGGTGGGTACTATGATTTAGCTACTAGGAATATGTTTTTGAAACTTGACTGTCGCATCAAGCACATGCAAGGAGGGTCATATTCAGCTGCCTTATGAAAAGTTTCGGCAATTAGATAATGCCTTTTCGGAACTAAAATCGGAGGCAGACATTTCAGAAGTTCAGAGGTATGTTGCTCGTCACTGTTGTCAGAATATAACTTAACAGTATTTGATATTATAGGTACCCATCGTTGACCTACAATAGTCTGACTCAGACAGTGACTGTAGTGACTGCTCCCAGTAGCATCCACGAAGGGGCAGCACGCTGGATCGACTGGTCATTAAGTTTGTCGAGGACTATCTTTCTACGCACAGTCCGCATACATTAAAAATATTGACCAAGTTGGATCTACGACCAAACATTTTCCCTCTGGTAGGTACAGGCGGAGCAGAAAAGAGCCCGATGGCGGATTCATTTATCTGCGTCCAGGCTTGTAAACGATATGCGATATGCGATAACAGCTTTATCGCATATCGCATACCTTTTTATCCATTATCGCGCGATATCGCACGTATCGCGATAAAATGATAGGCATAATGAGAAATCTATGTTTACAAACAAGTATCTGTATCTATATCACTCGGACCATCTTCAATCGTTTCCTCATGGATAATTCCAAGTCCCGCAGTTATGTTACTTCGTAGCCAGCTTTTTAAGCACTCAGTACGCTCAATATTGGAAGCACCAAGCCTGGCTCGATCCCAAGAGATAGTTCGCCGAGCTACGGAAAACACTCGCTCGGGCTCAGAGGACATTGCTGGTATCGATAAAATATCGATTGCCATCTTCTGAAGTGTAGGATAAAGTTTTCCTTGGGGCTCTTCAAGCCACCATTCGAGAGCTGTTCCAGAAATTCCGAAAGGTGTATCATTGGCAAAGGCTTCATACTCATCACTAGTAATAGTGCTTGCTGTCACGTCGAGGTCGCGTGCAAATTCATCGAACGCATCTGAATCGTTAGAGACGCTGATGGTTGAGATATCAACAGTGGCCCTATCTCTATATTCAATTTTCCAGAGGTTTTCAACTGCATCAAACGCACTCTGGTGATACATGCTGTCCCAATTCTGCCTAATGTAATGTTTTCGACGGGAAGGATGAAGAATAATCGCCGCAGTATACTGAAGTCACATCTGTCATACTGTAGTATTAACACGGCTCGCGATGTGGTTCTCAAACCACTCTTACCCTAACATCAGCTACTAAACTCTCAGTAATGTATAGTGTGTCGTCGGACCACAGTTGAACCGATCGCCGGGTAAGGCTAATAATGCCCGCCAACCTCCTGTCCACAAGGGGGTTATTGATTCACGACGGTTTCAGCTGGGGTGACGAAGCTGCTGGGCCCAGTTATGTCCCACTGAAATAAACGCTGCGTTTTCGCGCTAGCCTGACCAGGTTCTCAATACATCCGTTTATCGGTAAGTTAGTATTTATTAGACTCTATACCATCAAGAGCACGATTTAACCTAGAAGATTAGTGTCCGTGTTCGTCAGTTTTTAAGCTCAGTCATGACAACAACCGCATCCTCGTGGCAATTTGTGCCTTCATCTCTCGACAATGTTGAGCAGATAGAGAATTATCGAAACGGTGGTTTTCATCCTGTTTCTATCGGAGATAGAGTTTCCAGAGGTAGATATCGAGTAATTCACAAACTTGGCTTCGGAGGATTCTCGACTGTCTGGTTAGCGCGAGATGAACAGAGTCATCTGCTAGTCTCTCTCAAAATAATCACCGCAGAGGCTTCGAATACATATGATGAACTGAGGATTCTCCAGTATCTCAAGGAAAGTGAAATATACCACCCTGCCTGTGACTACATTTTGTCTGTTGTCGACCATTTTACAATTGAAGGACCCAACGGCTTCCATACTTGTCTAGTATCTCCATTTGCGGGTCCTAATCTTGCTCAGATCATTTACACTCCGGGTCAGCCTGCCGGAAGTCGCAGACTGAGTGGAGCTCTAGCGCGAAAATTCGCGAGGCAAGTGACTCTAACTGTCGGGTACCTGCATTCTAGAGGGGTCGCTCATGGAGGTATTTTATGTGCTCGCCATTACAATTGACGATGCGCTAATGCAACAGTTAGATCTTAACTCCTCTAATGTCCTGATCCAGCTTGCACATGTAGACTCATGGCCGGATCAAGACGTTTACGAACGACTAGGGTTCCCACAAACGGCTAAAGTGCGAGCTTGGTCAGGAGAACTCAATGACAAGCCGTGCGCACCCGAATATCTGGTTGAGCCTGCAAATCTCTCAAATCTTGAATCTAAGTGGTTTACTGAGAAGGTTCTACTGGTAGATTTTGGTCAATCTTTCTTATTGCACACGTCGCCTAACGATGTAGCAATCACTGTGTCCTACTTCGCACCGGAGGTCGTTTTCGAAGGAAAAGCGAGTGTCTGGTCGGATATCTGGGCACTAGGCTGCACAATTTTTGAGATTCGTGCGGGATTCCAATTGTTTGAATCCTTTTTTGATGATCCGGATGATGTTATTCGGCAGATGGTACAGACTTTAGGGAAACTCCCGGAACCGTGGTGGAGTTCCTGGGAGAGGCGCCACGATTACTTCGATGAGGATGGGAAGCCCAAAACTCATTGGCCTAACGATATTCCCTTGTCTAAAGAGTATCCGCTAATTCAACATATCCGGGACATAGGTGCAGACGACATTCAACCAGTCACAGATGAAGTTGCAGTTGAGACGGACAACGTGACGAGCAATGATGGTACTGAGCCTGAGACACAGTCTATGTTTGAACCCATGAGGATGAGACTCTCAGTCATAGAGATGGAAGTTTTCGAGGATCTCTTGCTCAAAGTGTTGAGGTACAACCCGGAGCAACGTCTACCGGTCCAAGAGATCCTACGACATGCATGGTTTACTATATCTACTGATGGCTTGCCCGATAGCCAACGGATCAATACCATACCTACTACAGCGACTGTCAAGCCAAATAAAGAGGAGGCTCGAATTTGAGTGATGGGATTTTGAAAGGGATTGAGATAACTCTAGATAAGTCAATTCTGGCTGTTTCTATCACAATGCCCGTGCTTTTAACTAGGTATTATCGAGAATTCTTCTTTCCCTTGGGCAAAGTCTGGTGAGTGGCCAATTTTGGGTTGGATCTTTACCAATTATCGTGAATTGTGACAGGTCGAATATCAAGCAAGAAAAGGGCACAAACGAAGGCAGCGATATTGAAGGCGATTGAATCCCAATTTACTATTCTGGACGTAATTGCGAGACTTAATGACAACCTAGGACTGTCGGTGAATGCATAATTCCAAGGTGCAGGTGCGCAGCACGTACAGAACACTGCAGTTTACGTTTTGCCTCTCACAGAAATCACAGAAAACTCAGCTGATTTGGGCCGCGCGGCTCAAGCAACTCGCTAATCCCCATGAATCTCCAATAATTACGCATCGAATTGAGATTCGCCCGTTACACAAGTCATTCATGGTGTCACTCCTTATCAGTCGGAAAGTGAGGCGAGCTCGACCAGTCTCACGGCGGTATTGCCAGTGAGGGAATTATTATATCCAAATCCTCATCACATATTTGCCCGACTACTGGCACCGGTGACAATCGTCTATAAAATTATATATTAGATGGAAATTTTTGCATAAGTTGCCTGCTAAGTATTTACAAAAGACTGGGTAGGGTTGAGCAGGGCATCTGGCGGGCTAGTCTCATCTTCCAGGCGATAAGTCTTAAGTACTACAGTCGTAACTTTGCCAAACCAGGTGTCTTCGCCTATTTTCAGCGGTCCAAATGAGTTGGCCTGCAGTTGAGGCCGCAGGACGTGCTCGAATTCTTGTATTGCGGCCCTCTTCTCCTCAAGTGTCGCATAGTATTTCGTTGGTGGTCGTTTACCACGGACGCCTTCGCTGATACACATCGCAATTCCAACTCGACAGCGGAGCGCACAAACTGAAAATGAGATTGCGGCTCTCAGGCTGGCATGGGACTGTGTCAGACCCACTTCCACTGCAACCATCAACGTGAGGCCCTCCGCAGTGCGATACTGTAAGGCACCATCCCAATTCCTTGTTGTGGGTGTGTCGCCAGTGTCCTTGGTATTTCTATAATCGTGCGCCCTAGAAAGGCGATCTTTAATGTTTTCATCGAGCCCTGGAGTCTTGTCGACTGCACGAGAGATATTTCTGAGGAGCTGACCAATCATTACGCCATGAAGCGGACTATGAGCAGCAGAAACGATTGCGGCTTTTCGAACGCCGTCATACTGAAGTCTAGGGAATCTAAAATTCGGTGTCAACAGCTGTACAGGTGGTCAATAACAATATGGTCATACTTCGCGCCTTCTTCTTCGAGGATCTCCTGTACAGTTTCATATTCGGATCTACTTGCCGGTATCTCGATTTGAGAGTCTGGAGAAAGGAGGCGCCTCACAGTGTCCCGTAATTCAGAATGTTCCATAAGAGTACGTTGGCGAAATGCTCCCACAGACAAGACGACCTCAACGGCTCTCGTTGCAAGGTCCTGGCTATATACATGCTGTTAGGGGATTTGATCACACCCTGTGGCTGGTAAAACTCCATGTCGATAGTCGATCGCGCTGATGATTAAAGTTGGACGGAGATTGATGATATCAGCAACTCAGCTCTCTGGGTTCTAGATGTCTACGTGGTCTCAGCGCTCCAGACCTGCTACGGATTTGCAAGGACAAAAATGTTTAATCTACGATCATGGGCAGACGTTTGGCGATTTGGATTCGGACTGCACTGCTGCTGCAATGAAAAACAAATCGTACAAGTTGGAACGAACCGCAGTGCCGTCTCTGACGTCATTAACTGCAGAGTCGCACCTGGGCAAGTGCGGCTTGCCACTGCACGTTCAGCGACTTTGGTCAGGCTGCGGCTCGTTACTACGTAAGCGTCCGCCATGTCAAGCATGATTCAAGCCCCCTGAATCGGAACTTTATGTCCCGTTTCTCACCTTGAAAAATATCGCGCTACAAGATACGGAAGGTCAGAAATTCTTGGACCGGATTAGAACCCGTATCTCCAAGAACAGGCTCTCTGAGTTATATCATCGGTCCAACTATTGGCCACTGCAGCACTGGTATGTGTGACGTAGAAAGTTTGGGAATTGAACAGGTCGAGACTGCTGGATCCATTCACATACTACCTGTCGAAAGCGAGAGCAACCCTTTTACCGCCGTAACAATATCACCATTGTTCAGTCGAACTTGTCCGAGACATTGATCATAAAGAACGATGAAAAATTATTAGAACTCCATCACTTTCTGCCTCCATGGCCTTCTCCAAATATTACTCCACTCGTACTCGAGACTAAAACGTGGTTTGGATTGGGTCAGCGGTCGGAGAGGCGCAAATGTCGTTTGTAGTATCGCAGAGGAGGATACCGCTGTACGTGACCTCCACAAGCCTGAGTACTTGGAACCCAGGGGGACAGCTGAAGCTGCCCGACGTGGGAACAGGTCCGGTGATAGTTGCTCGAACACGACCATTCTTGGGTTGAAAGCTAGCTTGTGAAACCACGGTGATTGCAACAGTCTCCTTGTTTGCCGCCGGAGGTTGTTTGCCGGCCTTGTTGAAGCATGCGAAATCGGCAGTACCCGTGGCGTCAAGTTCATAATCGACATTTGTCTTTCCGAGGCCGGCCTCGTCGAAGGAGACGCTGAGGGCACCAGCTGAAGTGATGGAAGCGACTGGGGTCGATTGAAAATGCGGGCCAGCCAGTGCAGTGGCAGCGAAAAGGATAAGGTGCAGAAAGAATTGGTAAAGCTTCATATTTTCCTGAATCAGCTGAGCAGGCGTGGAAGGTGAGCGCGGTTGAATGCACACGAGCAGAATGAGGTTTGACAAAGTGTGAGAGTGGGAACTGAAATATGTAGATACTTGATTGTGAAGAAGTTCGATACACAGAACGAAGGGATTTTTCGACTTCACCTCTGGCTTTATGCAGATTTACGAGACGAGCGTGGGATAGAACGGGAGCGAATCAGTTCTTGTCGATCCCCCGCAATACGGAAACTTGGCCAAATGAGTGATTTATCCCGGTCGAGATCTCCTCTGGTCGCCGAATTGAACGCCGCTGCTGCGCGACGGCCAGAAAAAGTACTTCATGCTTAACCGTACAGCCGTGACAGAGCGCAGATCCACGAGCTCTCGGGCCTATGCGAGTTGATCAGGTGAGTGCCAGAAATAGGTTAGTACCCTCAATGCCGTTACTGCAGGCGGTTAACATCCGTCCCGTCGACCACCTAAAACGTGTTAAGCCTCTAGAAAATAGACTTTGTGTGACCCAAACCTGAGCCTTTGTTGATGATTGATCATTTGACAATGTATGTCGTAGCTGCTGATCTTTAACCAGTAATGATTTTCAATTACAGAAGGATTTGAAAGTAATTAAAAGCCCCCAACAATACTTTGCTCGTAACAAGACCATGAACTGATTTCGATACCAACCCAGAATACTACTTCAAAATGACCCCAAGATGAGACTATTACCCGCTACGTACTCTTGAGCAACATTTGTGCACAAATGCCGAGATTTGAAGTACCAAACGAGGAAGCTGAACATGTTGAAACTGCCCATTTGCCCGATTCCCCGAGCAGGGCCAACCGAAGCAGCCAAGCCAACCTGGTTCTTTGGGGCATAGTCCGTCACCTTGCCTCCAGCGAAATACTGGCCGAGCGCAGTCGCGAGATAGCGAACCTGCGGCTCTCTTACAGTAGCTGCATAAGAGTCGGCATTCGCTGCGTCGCCGGCGAGGAAAACATTGTCATAGCCCGGCGCACGAAGAGATTTCGAAACTTTAATCCGTCCATTTGGCTCCAGCAGGGAGGCGGGTGCAACCGAGGTGTTGAACTCACACCCCAAGTCGGCACAAACAAATCTGCTTCGAGTGTCTCCTTGGTACCATCGGCCTTGGTGAGCTCTAGAACCTTTCCTCCTGCGCTGTTGCTGCTGGTATCCGTAACTCTGGCGTTCGCAATGATGTTGACCTTCAGCTTTTCGAGCTCTTTCCTGGCTGCCTGTCGCGTCGCCGCCAAATTTTTGGCTTCCAGGGGCTGCGACTCTGTGATGACCAGTGTCACCTTCTTGACCCCTGCCTTCGCATACTCGTGCCCAAGCTCACCGGCAAACTCGACGCCGGTGGGGCCTCCGCCGCCCACGACAATTGATTTCGCTTTCTTCACCTCATTCCGCAGTTTGGCGAGTGAATCATGAGTTTCCTGAGATGTCCCGACTAGCTTCCAAGGCGCTCCGTCCTTGTAGTCACTGCCCGTGGCCACGAGGAGAGTCTGGTAGTCGAGCGTCCGGGTTCGTCCATCGCTCTGGGTCACAGCGACGGAGTTCCTATCAGGGTCCCCAGGTCTCGACTGTGCCGAGGACAAACTCGAATCTTTTAGCCGGGTACTTCGCAAACGCTTTGGGAATCGAGAAGAAGACCTTGTCATCGGTAAACTGGCCCGGTATAGCAACTCGGGGAGTTCCTATATTCCAATAGAACTCGTCGGATCGTGAAACAAGGATGACCTTCAGGTCGTGTTTGTCGGCATAGTGTTTGAGAACGTAATGAGCGCAGGCCGGCACCTAGGACTACGAAAGTCTTGGGCATTCTGTGATAGAGGTAGCGTTAGGGATATAATAAGGCAAGGGATAGGAGCGACGTGGAGGCGGGAAAGAAGAGCGACGTGAGATGCATTTAATACCTGCGGACGTGCTTGTTCGTCCGGGCTGACAATGAATCGTGCCGTCGGGCAGTCTCGGTCGGACGACAAAAACATTCGGAAAGCCATCGCTCAGCGGCCCTTCGTTTTACTAATCCATTTGCGAGGGCTGGTTGTGTGCCGTTTAGGTGTACGAAGATGATGCGCATCGTCACGTTTCTTCAAATGCGGACTAGTGGAGTCTTCTTGTCTCTCGCGCTCGCGGGGTTTCGCCAAATGGGAACTAGCCTGGACTTGGCCGGGTTTTGGCGATGACCTTTGTTCAACGTGAGCAGGCTGACATCCATCGCACACGGTGTCTCTTCTCCATCCGGTCAAACCTATCGAGGCAAATCTCCAGATGTCCTGCTCTGGATAGCTATACGCCTCCATTAAGCAACGAGCCTCATCTATCGGTATCACGGAGTGATTGAAACAGGCTCCGCTATGCATATGCAATCAAACCAAGCATGCCAAACTTGCAGGGCGCGGCGCATCAAGGTAAGTTGCAAGAAACTCCAATCAATGGCTCGAACTGATGAGCAATAGTGCGACGGAGCGAAGCCAATATGTCAAAAATGTGTCAAATCTCACCGAACTTGCGTAGAAGCCGATGCGGCTAAGCAACAATTGTTCGCCATCCGCATCGAGAATCAGTATGTACGTACTCCCGGGGTACAAAGTGCCTGTCCCCAACGTGACTGTCTTATCGAATCTTACGCGCGATCCCTGTTGAGAAGGATTTCGCATATTAGATTCTACGAGATAGTGGCTTTGAATCCATCCCTCTGACGAACTTCACTGACTTTGTACCCCCACATTTAGGCAACCGGAGAGAAAAGACGACCAAGGGGTCCGCGCTCGAGCCTCGTTCCTATGCAACCTAATTTCGATCTCAAGACTCGTGCACATGCATACTATGTCCAAAATCATTTCCAGGTATTCCAGGATATGCCCGACGTTGCCGCGACATGGACTGAATGCCTTCACGAATGGAAAGCAGAGGGCAAAAACTCGCCGGTTGTTGACCTAGACTTCTCATCTCTGGCACTTTCGGTATTTGCTCAATTCCAGAAGTGTCGGCCCGCTGCGACTGAGGCGTGCAAGTCCTACCTTCGCCTGCTTCAACATATGCAGAGCCGCATCCTGCACGTCAACAGCGGTAATCCGGACGCAGACGAGATCGATGCGTACTTACTGGCGGCTCACTTTATGGCTCGATACGAGTCGTTTGTGCAAAACCACAGCGATGTGGCAGACTCGGAGCCTCTCAAATCGATGAAGGTGTGGTTCCATTTCGATGGCGCAGCGGCAATTCTTAAATCCTGGTACGACAACCGGCACCGCTACAACCCAACAGCTGCCATAAAACAAACTAGGAGGAAGTTGCTAAAGTCCTCTCTGCTGCGCGAGCAACCACTACCCCGCTGGCTAGCGGATGGTGGTCTGTTTGGCGAGGAGGATATCGCGCTGGAATTCGATCGTTTTATCATTCAGCTCATTGACATCCATCACAAATACTTGAAACTCAAACAAGTATCCGAAGATGGACAATCAATTGCCCTAGAAGTTGACGACGTAATCAGCGAATCGTGCAGGCTCGACCAGGATATCCAAGACTGGTCCACCCGGCTTCCGAACAAGTGGTCGTAGGACAAGCACATCCTACCAGAGACCTGCGACTATTCCCAAGACGATTTCTATTCTCCAACCATATTCACCTGTGCAAAGCCTGGCTACACTGCCGTATGGAACGAATATCACGCCACGCGAATGTTGATCTCTCACACTCGCCTGCGAATCCTCGATCTTGTGGTCCCACAGCCCAACTTCGCATATCAAACGGAAACGCTCGATTGTCTAGCTCAACTCAACTCGTCAGCCGACTCTCTCGCCTCATTTATTCCTTCCTGTCTCGACCGCATTAGCATACGTTCCCATCCGACATCAACAGCAAGCGTGGAAATCTCGAAGGAGCCTTTCAAACCCTATCTAGCTAATCTTGTCATCTGGCCCATGTCCCTTGCCTCGAGTCTGCAGAAGTTGGAGCCAGCGCAGCAACAGTGGTTTCGTTCGGGAGTGTTCCGGATTAGCAGCTTGCGTGTTCTTTGATCAATCAGGACTAGATAAGAGCCTGATAGATCTAATTTCAGACACGGCGATCCAAAACGATCGAGGACAACTATGGGGCTTAGGTGAACCATAGCGCGCATTGTTGGCTTTTAACACAAAACAATAAATTGAGATCAAATACTTCCAAGACTCTTCCTCACAATGCGATGCTTATAACTAATTGAACCGACATCGGAGCCACAAGATTAGACTGCTACTTTCCATCATCCATTCTCCTTGCTCTCACTTCCTGCAACTTTTGCACCAAGTGCTTATGTACCTTCCTGTGCTCCCTCCATTCGCCCGCTGACCTCCTCGACCGCACCGCCGACACAATCATTTTGATGGGAACTAATTTGCATACATGTTCAATTCAAGAGGATATACGGTAGGTCGTCAACAACTTTCAAGTTCACCACATGCCTTTAGCAATCTGCATACTCGTCCTGGACGTACCTGATGCGCCCATGACCCCCGCGACTGCCCCTCGCACCTCGACCTCCTCGACCTCTGCCTCCTCTGCCTCCCCGATCTCTGCTTCCTCTGGCTCCTCGACCTGTTCCACGCCCACGTGTCGACGTGCCGTCACCTCTAACCGAGGTGACAAACTAAACTCAGAACTCCCCGCTTGCCCACCAATGCACAGCCGAATGAACTTGCTTCATTCGGCTATCTCAGAACACAGCAACCACAAGATCAGAGCTCATGATCTTGTGAAGTGGAGTCACAGCAGAGCTGCTAACCAGATCGGGCAGGAAAGTGGAGAACGGCCAAATCTCCACCAACCTAAGGATCGACCAATCTCCAGTGACCAGAAAAGCGGGGTATCTCCACCTCGGAACAAACCGAGAAAGAGTCCCACCACACTGGAAGTGGAGACTGATCTACTTCTGAAACGCCGATCTCTCACAACTCCGTTGACACAGACACGTGCTGGGGATGGGAACCCGGAGCAGGCGCAGAACGAGACACCCACGAAGACACCGAGGACAAAGGCGCCCGACGTGTTCAGCTCTGGACCTGACAAGGTCGAACGATTCCTTTCCGAGTTCGCGACATACATGGAGCTGGCTCCTGACACGATCGTTGTTTCTTGTAACTAAACCATAGAGGATCACAAAGCATTTGTGGATAACGTAATATGGAGGATCACAAAGCATTTGTGGATAACGTGGCCACTCTCCTGTCAGCGATCCCTGCTGCAGTATCGCTACAAAAGCCACGTCTCCAAGGTACAGACCAGTATCAGTGATGTTCCTTTCTATTGTCAGTTAACACTAATATGATCTAGAACTCATCGAACGTGCTTACTCGTGCCTTCCTTCACTGAGTCAGGACAAGAATTCCGACGGAGAATTGGTGGCGGAACGATAATGGGGTCAGTGGCAGTTGCGAGGATTTTGTTGATTAGGAAGATGAAGAGTGCATTTCCACGGATGCTATCTTCGAGTTAGCCATGCTATCGCTAGATGATAATCAAGCCGATGACCAGGAGGCTGATTAATTGAAGATATTGCTATAATCGTTGCTTTTATTTTGCTTAAAATTTGTGTTTGTTATAGCCAACACTAGACGTTAATATCAAAGGCTCACAAATGTGCCTGGGAATGAAAAAGAAATACAAAACAGAACAAAGAATTATCATTGAAGTCACTGACTCACTGTAGATATATCTAGAATAAATCAGCGTATTTAATGGCCAGTTTGTAATGCGCCTGATCCCGCGAGATTCGTTTGTGAAGATGGGAGAGCTCCGTGTGACGAATTTGAATGATCGATCGATCGACCCCGGGTTTTGTTTTAAATCGAGCCTGTGTTTTGCTTTCCTTGGCAGCACTCCCACATTTTCCTGCGTTGGACAATCGCACCTTCAAGCTCACATTTCCCACGGGAAGCTTTCCCTTTCAGAGAGTCTTCGCTGTGCCCCCCCTCCCCCCTCTTTCTTCAACTCCAGGTATGGGTGTTTCAGCTATACTACATTCATTATCAGCTGCAATATTGAGTAGTATCTCCGGCACCCACACCAAATGTTCATGAAGGGATACGGCTCTTGTCTTTGCGTTTGAATATTGAAGATCGTAAACTCAAGGCCACAATATCCGATGAATGGCAGAACTATTACCGGCACTTTCTCGTTTTCATTTCGCTCCAAATTAAAATAGGGCTTGTATTGTACTGTAATACCCCTTGTGTGAGCAGACTATTTATTTAAGTACAACGCGTTTGCCGTTTGGATATGATAGGGGCCGGACTGTGAACTTATAACATTTTTTTGCAGGCATTTTGCTCGCAATTGATTGCTAACGACCACATCGTCGGGATGTATAGTAAGGAATTTTTCTTCGGTGAGGCAGTATACTTATTTGACGATGACGAGATTAACTTCAGCTTGTGAGCAGCAGTGCTGATGACTGCTGTTGGCGGTTTCTAACAGCCAGCCCGGGACTTGCCAGTTCCGGTTGACAGCCCTGACGGCAAGCCTAGCGCGGCAAAAACACATCAGATAGTTGATTCCATGCTCCAGTAGTTTTGGATTTCTCGTTTTGTCTTCAAAGTTTGCCTCAACAAGTATCAAGTTCATGTCTGATTCTGAATTGTTCATCACCAGTTTATTTTGATGTAATGATGGGTTCTCAGGCGCCACTAAAATTAATCTAGCTGATCGTTTCCGAAAATTTGCTGTCTTTTAACTGAATAATTGGTACGCATGCGCTTCTTCCAAACAGAACGTAGTATTAAAGAGTTTCTGGCGGTTCTTATGTACCCACATATGGTTTGTAACCAGCAATGTAATGAACGCTTAACGACGTAAATAGCAGTTTCATTTAAATACTGTCTATTACAGAGCCCTCAAGCGACATTACTCTCTGCAATGAATTAGTCGTGTCGACTTACGAGGTGTCCTGCCGTCCAACCTTATATCTTGCCTCGTCTCACATTCCTTAACCTGTCACTGCTTAGCTGCTCGCATCTTCTCTCCCTCTCCAATGACTGCCTCTATGGTAATTTTCCCTGGGCCCCTGACGGTATCCCTGGCCCCAGAGAGAGCACCATCATCAGTATGCTGCGAAGGGACAGGGTGTGGCCGGGACTCTCCAGCGAGGATGTATGGAAGTGACATTAATAGGCAAGCCAAGCTCTATCTGATGCGAACATGGCAACACATAACGGCTAATCCGTTATTTCTTAACAGAAACTGCTTCAATGCTGTTAGAGATTAGAAGCCCCTGCGATTGCTTCATCGACTTGGCTTCAGCTCTGTTGTATCTGAATTCTCCTTGGATATGCTTGATGCGATAGACAAGTTCAACTTTCAATCAAATAATTGATATGGAATATTCAAGGCGCTTTAAGCGAGCATCTCCCATGTATAGTAGTTTCAACACAGAGCGCCAACATTCAATATAATCGTTGGTGTCAATACTTGCTAACACATAACAAAAATTTGCAATTGAAGGTCAAGTGATTTTTGCGGAAAGCTTGTATGATTCGCGATATATTCGAATCACTGCTCAGAAGGTTTGGGCCGAACTATGGGACAACTTTCACTACAGATTTCACCCACCATATTAGTTCCAGCTGGAAAGTCAAACTCGAAAACTGGTTCTCCAGCACCTCTCATATTGGCCAATACTGCTTGACGGAAGTGCCACCGCAGAAGCTCATCACTTACCCTCCGCACATGGTTTGCATCTCGACATATAGGGTCCAGCGTCCTTCCATCCAATCCTAAAAGATCGGAATCGAAACTGGTTATCTTGTAATTGTCATCTGGGTTGATCGAGAATTTGAAACCATCAAACAATTGATGGACATTGGATTGCATAAGTAGTCCATTCTGACACGAGTTGATACCTGTGTCCCGTTCTCCCCTTGTGTTTGTAATCCACCGAGGAAACCCATGATTGCGAAAGTATTCGCCATGGGAGTTCGGGAAGATGTGAGCAGCAACTTCGAACGTCGTCCAATCACCAATATCAGCATCCGTGTTGACAAGCCCAGTTATCACGCACTTTCCGTCTCTCTCACTGACTAGCTGCCGAAACCGGTCCTCTCTGCCGCTTTCTGTACGTGATAGTACACGCAATATGCACGGCTCATTAGTGAGGGATATTACGCTTGTTGCAAGAATCAGCAGCCGCTACAAACCGACATTTCCCACAATAAAACTCACCAACAGGAGAATCGGGCTTTAAGTCATAATTGCCTGGACGAAGAGGCTCGCCGGTTGCTGTCAACGTTACATCAGTACTTCGTAATGTTGTGCTATACGGACAATCTGCAATGATGAGGATATCCAACATAAAGAGGAAATTTTTGGCTGTACAAGATGGATTTAATCGTAATCCACCGAGTGGCCGATCAGGCTCTGAAGTACTGTAAATATGAACAATTTCGACGTTGAGATCTCCTAATGGCCATCATGTAATTTCAGAAATTGTTAATGAATGGGTGCCTTCCCGGAGCGCCAAATTTACCAGACTCGCAAACCAAACTCCCAAATTCACAGACCCGCAGATTGACTCGTTCCCGTAGGCGGCCCAACCAGATCACTAAATTCCCTAAATTCACGTGACCGTAAGGGTGACTTAAAACGCGAACCTCCCCATGATTAGTCGCGTCAAAAGCATCTGGTAGTCTGGTGGCGTCGAAATGTCTACGGGAAGGCAACCAATGTTAATGGTTTTTACATTACAATAAGAACGCCAATATAGAATCACCTGCACCATATAATAAGCGAGTCAACATGCAGAGGTGGCAGTGTGAATAATGCAAGCTATGTAGTCGTCTAGTCGATGTAATTTGCGGAGACAGCACAAATTAATCCGACCGACCTGCAAATCGTGAACTCTATGTGCATGTCACAAAGTCATTGGCACTTCTACACCAAACACGCCAACAGCATTGAATTTGCACCACAAATTGGCGTGTGACCCTGCATTTGCAACCTCCTAAGCACATTAATAGGTACTGTGTCGGGGGATCTGCATTTTTATAGTCTGTTAAACAGGTCAGAACAATGTTGGAAAGAATACTTGTTACTGATGGTTTGTGGTGTCCATACTAAATTTATAGCTTCCAGGCGCTCATGGAGACCATCGAGAAGAAATGGCGGTTTAAATCCCAAACGCCGTCGTAATAGTGAGTGAATATCCTTCATTTGGAATCGGCCCCTGCGTCCAAATGGGTCAACGCGGCGGCATTCCAGATTCCTTCTGCAAACAGGCCGTATATTGTCGAAACCAGATAGTTGTCGGGTTGGCCCTAAAGTTAATCTCGGTGGTGAGACAGCACCAGACCCAATGATGTAATAACGATTAGGTTTAGGGTGTATTTATTATGGCGTGGCTCACTCGCTTGGGTGGCTCACTCGCATATGAAGTACGTTATCATTTTTAAAATTTACTTACAATTTCAGGGGGTACTTTCGAACTTAAATGATGACCGGCTTCATCAATGGAGCAAAACAGTTGCTGTGCTAAGACATGCTGTTGTTAGGATTCTGTCTCAAAGTATCTCACTGTCATCTTTAAATTTCGAGTCCCACAAAATACAGAGATTAGCTGTTGCCACCTAGCCGCAGTTTTGGTTTTCCGGTTGAGTGGGTCTGTGTTGCTGACTTGACAGGGTCTATTCTATGCCGGCTGCACCCTTTCATCAGGACTTAATGTGGATGCGGGTCACCATCCGATGTCAGCATTAGAGATTCCCCGCAATGGTCTTGCTAGTTATTGGCTTTTGTTCAGTTGTGATGGGTCGAAGACGCGACTGGGGGATTATTACGACGGGCTTGAACCCGAAATTCGTCTATCATACGCCATGCGAATGTCGCCTCGTATCCGTGCCCAAAAACCCTAGTCCAATGACGCTTCCGTCCACGCAGCCCCAAACACTTGGAATCTCTTGTCACATTAGGTGGCTGTCAGTTTATTTTCATTGACATGTCGCAAGGATACCTATTCCGCTGGGCATCTCTTTATGAAATATTGACGCAATAGTTTCCGGAACGGCTGGGCGCTGTTCACAAATCTCTCGCACATGCGAGATCGCCAGCCGTTGAGAGCCTTTCATCTTCCTTCAGTAGCCGGTCAGATGAGTGGGCGTCGAATTTCCTTTGCCTGGTCGCCGGAATTGACTGCATCGTATGAGAAATCGAATACGGCGCCAGTGGTTGTGCCCCCAGATACTTTCTCTACGGATAAACAAGATGAAATGTCGAACTATGCCAAGGCACTTCACCTGTTGAAGAACAATACTCCAGAACACTTGCCTTATTCTATCTTGGATTTGCAGAAAAGCTGGTCTAAGTTTAAGGAGGAGATGGACATTTGCGAGGATCAGATGTATTAGCATTTGCAGTCTCCCGTCTCCAGAGTGCAGCTGACAGTTCGACGGTGTAGGTACCCACGCTTGTCATACAATAGCTTAGATCAGGTAGCGACGGTTGTTACTATCCAAAGAGCTCTCCATGAAGTTGCAGCTTATGAGTTCAACATTGAAGTCGGTACAGGCGTTCGTGAATACCTCTCAAGTCACTCGCCTCAAGAACGCAACAGGATTGTGGGGACTGGATCTAGAACCGAGAAGAGTACTTACGGCAAGTACGCTAAAAGTTCGAAAGAGCCTGATGGGTCATTCTTCTATGATGATTACAATGCTGGACTTGTCCTGCGGGTTGTCATCGAGGCCGGACAATCTGAGCATTATGGTAGAATCCTTCGTGACAAGGACATTAACGTTCATGCTATTTTAGTGGCTGATTAAAGATGGGCGGGCGTATGAGCGTCTACATACGACAATTGGGCTTAAAATAAGCGATTTTTTAAGTGATCGTGAATCCGGTGCGGCCAATATTCCAGATAGTGACGTTTACTTTGACGCATATCGATATTTGCGTAGTCTTATGTATGCCATAGAGATAACTGCACAAGACAGATATAATGATTTTATATTTGAGAGACATTGATTTCATTGGTATCTGCCAGACCATTCAACAAACAGAAGGCAGGATAGAGACCATCATTAGTTGCGATTGTAATGAACACCTTTACTATTATGATCTTGCATATCCGTTGTGTCAGACTATCATGTAGTAGACACTACAGGCATGATCTTGCTATTCAAATTGTGACTGTTGTACATATTCGCTGTTGCGGCTAGTATTATCATCAAAATTACAGATTCCTATTTGAGCGATAAATTTGCCACGGCATGCACCGAACCATGAATTGGGGCTTGCTATTTTAATCTCGCAAATTTCATGAGCCAAAGAGACCCGAGATCCACCAAGTATCCAAAGAAACAACATATAGCCTAGCTAATAGTCATTGGAGGCTTGCGAGCCAGGATTGACCATATTGGTACCGAACATCTAATCCTTCATTTTGCACTGGCCGCGAGTACTATAGCGAATTCCTATGAAGTAAAATCCAGAACCAATTAATAGGGAATGTCAAGGTTTGAGGAGCTTGAGTCGCCAGTGGCTTCGGAAGGGGCCATGCGTTAATGGCGTTCCGGTGCGCCGCACGCGGGACCCGGCGTGCTCACGACTAAACGTTAATCCGTCGAACGTTCCAAACGAACACCTTGACGATCGTCCAACCTCCAGCGAGCCTCCTGACGGTAATCGCTTAGTTGCAGGTTCCTCCATATGGCCTTGGTTAGCGCACAAAGGGAGGAAAACTAGGGCTGGACACGATACGATATCGCCAACTAGGCGATAAAATAGGGTGACTAATCCCCTATTGAAAATTCTGCTTCACTCTTCCTGCCAAAACTTTACGCCAGTAGCCTGAATAATCATAGATCATTGTCCAGATCTTAATGTCTGACAGACGCCTCAGTAGTCCACAGACAAGTCATGAACCTAATAGTCTTCCTCCCCATTCCTGTCGTGAATTGACTATTATTGTCTCAATGATGGTAGTGACGAGGAAGCATAGCCTCAAGATCGACTTCCTAAACTAACCCTAAACCCTATGACCGCACAATCAACGACTGATAGCTCTATCGATGATGTCGCAAGCAGAGACGTCTTCCCTGAAGAATCTGCTTCTCAGTTATTAGAAGACGCGTCAGGGGCTGATAACACCTCCAGTACATCCAACAAAACTGCGACCGAGATTTTCCTCTGGCGATATCGTGTGTTTAATTCGTGTCCAGCCCTACCCGG
This sequence comes from Lipomyces lipofer, assembly GCA_003705915.2. NCBI lineage: Eukaryota > Fungi > Ascomycota > Lipomycetes > Lipomycetales > Lipomycetaceae > Lipomyces > Lipomyces lipofer. The sequence goes on along the minus strand of PPJX02000137.1, from coordinate 11,392 downwards.
ACCGAGGACCACTAACACCGAATGTTAGATCTGGTGCTCTTTAACACGATCACCAGTTGTTGAAGGCTCGGGAAACAATTCAAGCCGACCGCCACACTCATCCCCGTCAGAGTGGCTTCGACCAACGAAAATTGGACAAACTACTGCGTTCCATATACCAGCCGCAATGACCCAGAACTTTAATGCTGACCTCTTGTGGCGCCATACCAAGTCCAGGCGAAAGGGCTCAGCCTGCATAGACGGAATTCAATGATGTGTTTTTAAACTTTACTCTGCAAATGAAGCTTATCTTCCCAGCTGTGTCATCATTTAAGTTTCCGATTGTCAGCCACAGCTGTTCGTAAAACTTTAAAGATGACAATCATTACGTCATCACGTAATCGTTTACTTTGGCGACGAGGTATTTATTAGAAGACCAGGAGCCGCTTTCATGCAATATCATTTGAATTAATCTTTGCCATTGAATTCAAGGTCAGAAGCTGCCAATATGGGCGAAACATGGAGCATCCTCTTTCCCCCGTCCGCAAGATTGACCGAAAAGGAATTGGGAAATCAGTCAGGCAAGGTTTGTGCACATTGAACAGTTATCCCGCATTGAGATTGCTGAGTCCCCGGACAGGTCTTCATCGTAACTGGCGCGTCGGGTGGCCTGGGGCGTCATCTGGTGGACATACTCTATCAGCACAATGGCAAAATCTACTTCGCTGCTCGGTCCGAAGCTAAGGCATCCACTGCAATCAAGGAAATCAGAGCCAAGCACCCCAAATCGACCGGGGAATTGGTGTTCCTGCATCTTGATCTGAACGATCTCACGACCATCAAGAGGACGGCGCAAGAGTTTCTCAGCAAGGAATCGCGTCTAGACGTTCTCTGGAACAACGCAGCCGTGATGGTGCCTCCTCAGGGATCCAAGACTGCCCAGGGATATGAACTTCAGTTGGGAACAAATAATGTCGCGCCGTTTCTGCTTACAAAATTACTCCTTCCAGTGTTAAAGACGACGGCCAAGGCATCACCCAGGAACACCGTCCGTGTGGTCTGGGTGTCCTCTAGTGCGGCCCAGTTTGCACCGAAGCCTGCCATTGACTTCTCCAACATAAACTACACAAGAGAAGAGAGCATTTGGCCCAAATATATGAGGAGCAAAGCGGGTAACGTGCTGCACTCTGCTGAACTTGCTCGACGAACGAGGGACGACGGCATTATCAGTCTGGTGAGTGAGATAGCAAGAGAGGGCGACATGAACGTTGCGGCTGATGGAAAGTAGAGCCTGAACCCCGGAAATTTTGTTACGGACCTACAGAAAACAATGCCAAGATGGCAGCTTGCGCTCTTCGTGAGTCTAACTTCCCCTACCGTGTGCAATATTATCGATTTTGCAGGGTTGGACTCACCTCCATATATAGAAATTGGTCGCGAAGAATCCTGTAAACGGAGCTTACACTGAGCTATATGCCGGCCTATCTGAGGATATCACCGAAAAGAATAGTGGTGGTTGGGGTAAGTAACTGCCACATCATACCCTCTTTCATGAATAAGATTCAAGGCTAACATTTTCGTACAACAGTCGCTCCGTTCGGGAGGCTGACACGAGGGCCAACAGACATCTTCGACCCCGAACTTGGGCGTAAATACTGGGAATGGTCAGAGGAACAGATCAAGCCGTACGAATAAAGTTTCTTAGGAGCGCTATGGTAATCAATGGGTCCCAATATTCCATCTTATTTTTTTTCCAATTATCGCAAAAGAGTTGAGTCATTGCCTAATGTAATCCCCTACCTAGTTAGGAACTGTCAGGGTTATGACCCTCATAGTAATAGTCACATCGAAACAATGAGATATGATAAGTCGTGCATAGCTAATTTGAAACGTTACGTGTTAAATTTGGGAGGCGTCCCAGTGCGAAGTAATTCGGTATTGCGAAATGATTCGAAGAGAATTTGCATAAACACAAAATGGATGAATCGGACAGCTCGGTCTGTGGCAAAGGTCAATTGCGGGTGTAGCGGACCGATTTCAAGAGCTTGACGTCTTACTAAGCGTAGACTGAGTTAAACTCGCGATCGCCACCATGCACTCGTTTGCCGGACATCAGGGCCGTCTGTAAGGAGAGACCATTTTTGCAAAAACCATGGCTTTGCTTCCCAACTGCGAGAATCCCATGGAGTTCCTTCCCCGCGGCCATGAAGAGAGGCCCCTCTCATGCCCCAACAATGAATTCCATTATTAAAAAGGTCCAAGCACAAATCAGCCTCATCGATAAGCGGCGGATCCATTGACGATGCAATAATTGCTCGAGACCGGAAAGAGGGCCACGGGATGATGTCCAGGTATGGATGGTGAGAGATAGTGAGTTGCTCCACCGTAGGGTCCATGTCATGTCTTGAACCGTGTGATTGATATCGTTTCGATGGGCTTGCAGTGGTTTCAGATCCGGGCAGCTGATCGCTGTCGGCCCCATCATCTGGTACCTTCTGTGATCGTAGCACAAAGGGCGATATTGCATCGTCGTTCATGAAATCATCCGGAGCGAGACCTAAGAGATGACAATTTGCCAGGCAGGCGGCGAAAAAACTTATATTTGAAGGTAAAATTGTATTCCTGACGAGATCAGGCGGAGTAGTGAAGTACCTTTCACCGTCCGCTGTTGATGCCATCAGAGACAGGTATCCAGACCATTCTTTGGGGCCGTCGAGTCGCACTAGTGCTTTGACACCTGCCGTGACGAGTTCCATGACATTCACCTGTCTGTTGATAGTAAACAGGATCCTTTCAATCCATGTCTCAGAGGGCAGAACTTCCGCGTTGCTATAATGCTCCGGATACATCGCATAACCAAGTGCAATTAATCCATACTTGACAACATCGCGCATGCTTAAATTCTCAACAGCCATTATAAGTGCAATGTTGGCCCGCTCGGAGTCGGAACCAAGGCTGTTGAACATGGCAGATGTGAACTCGAGTGAGGTGGTAGAAACCCCAGCTGCAGAGATGTGCCAGTGGTGAGAGCCCCTTGTTGATAAGAGACCATGTTCGATAGCTGAGTGGAGAATATGATCCTTCTCCCTCTGTCTTGCGCCTATGACCTTAAACGTAAGTTTCGATACGACTTGGACATCGGGAACGATGAGCTCACTCACGTCGCCGTCGTTGTGCAGCAGCATTTTGACATTTTCTTCTCTCCACTTGCCAAGCATATAACGTTGTCGCCTTGTCTATTTTGCCCATCTTGAGTCACAACTGAGCAGACTTTACAAGAATGCTGGTGGATTTAAATTTGTCTTGGCCGGAGTTTGATGTAGTCCTGTGGTGCCAGATTGCCACCGCGCGATCGCAAGGTTCGATCGGGCTTAGTACATCTCCGGCAAGCAATAGTAAGCGGACAATGTCAGGGGGCGATCAGGGGGGTGGGCCGGACCCTAACCTTGGGCCGTCCGCGCCATTTCCTGCCACACCCTCAGTCAGAGTGTAGGATAGGATATCTCAAAAACTCAACACCGCCGCCAAACTTGATGATACAATTCTGACAAAAAAATACTAAAAATCTTAAAATAATTCAAGGATTCCGACTGTGCAATTTGTGCATTTCCGAAATTCAGATGTTCTAAATAGTCACTCCCAGTCGCTCCTCTGTTTGTACGGTGAACCAGCGCCGTTCTTCCTCTGAACCATGCCCGACTTTTTGCCTCACGGAAGGCCGCTCATTACTATGACCGAGTCGCTAGTTTTCGCTCCCTGGTTCACGCCCCTGAACTTCAGGCTGTCACCGTGTCGAGATTTTTTTTTGTGGTGGCCAGCAGCCGCCTACAAAGTAATGCCTTTTTTTTCACAGAGAAGGAACGTGATACAAAATGAGGCCCAAATAATTCAGATCCGTTTATACAGATATGCCGATTCAACCTTTCAAATAATATAGTAAAAAACGTATCTATAGAAGCTGTAATGTCCCACTGCCGTAATAGTAACTTATTAGCTCACGAAGTCCTTCTTGTAAATGCAGTTCCTTCTTTATAGCATATTGCTCGACCTGAGTTACGCATCAATCCGTTATTTCTTAACGCAAACTGCTTCAATATTGTTTCCATCCGGGTCGTAGATAAAGGCAGAATAGTACGGCTGCCTACTCATCTCAGGTCTGATACCTGGTCCTCCATTGTCCTTTCCTCCAACTTTTCTAACAGTTATCGAACCCGTCAGCCTTCTGGTAGCACTGAGTAATTCACGACGACTCACAGTGCGGTATAGTAGAATTCATCAACAGACTGTGGGTCTACAACCTCGTCAGTGAGCTTCAGAAGCATATATCTTATCGAGAGAAACTCACCTGTGGCGTCAATGGCGATATGAGTTGGCGTAGGCGCCTTGTCTTCCGGAAGGGCCTTGAGCCACAAATACGGATAGTCGCTGCCATAACCAATAAGTCTGTCGTGTGCGTGAATCATCTCAGTGTATCCTAGGGGTTGCAGTATTGTTCGGTAAAACGCTCTCAAGACATCCATTCTAGATTGTGAGACCATCAAAAAAACGTGGTTGATAGTCATGTTGCAGAGGTATAGGTACAGAAGAGTATGCAGGTACTAGGGGCCCGAGAGCTGTTGTCGACAATAAGGGGGACGAAAGGCCCAATTTAGCAAGCTACAAGATGGAATGAAGAAGGACTCCAAGCATTAAGTATGAAAGCATTCTGTTAAATAGTCGCCAGTATGTGTCGCAACGATTCTACTTAAGCATTACAATACGAATTAGGGTTCGGGATGTGCCATACAGAGAGCATACCTTAAGCAAGGCAACGCGGAACTCCGAGTATAGCGCGATATGAATCGCCCTGGAAGCCAGATCTTACCTCGCGAACAGAGCAACTAACATAATCCAATGGTGATCTTACATGGACTGCCAGCGGAGAGGCAAGATGCAATATGGCTGTGACGCTGTCCAGCACATCGTCAAAGCCGCTCTTTCTAGCAATATCAGGTACGACAACATATTGCAGGGTTTTCAACGTGTGTCACAATATTAGGGTGTGCTTTGAGGTTTTCAATTTGCTCTGCCCTGCGAACGATGGCGCGGACTCGGTATCCCTCTTCAAGGGCAACGCACATCGTCTTAAATCCGATGAATCAGAAACACCTGTGATCTTTGAAGCAGAATGGGCGTTAGGTAGGCTACTGAGGGAGAGCGGTATATTCCACATACCAGAATGAGATCCCCTGCCATTGTGAACGCTGCTGCAGGAACCAAGTGAATTGGGCTCGCAGATGCTGACAGGCGTGCTCGAATCTGCTGGGCGTCTTCTTTTTTTCTCACGGCGCTGAAAAGGAAACCTGTTGATTACGCAATTTATTACGAATGTGCAGCACGCTAAATAATTCCTTGAACTCGGAATACCGAGCGCTAGCCAGGAATTCTGGTACGGCGAAGCTGGAGACGAGATATGATAGATTGAATCACCACCAACTCTGACTACAGAAAATTCCGTCTACACTCTACAACGGCTAACCCTAGGGTTAGCCGTGCAAACTCGGAGTTCCGGGTCATTCGAGCCGCGCCTGACAATTAGGAGCTTTTGCCGGAAGTACTGTAAATTCCAGTGGCCGCAATAAGAGATCTTTCTCAACGTACTACGTACTCCGTTTGTGGTCGCATGCCTACACTATACTGTGGATTCCGCGGGCAGACGCATGCCAGGAGCAGCTATGAACAGTCGCGGTCCCCACAGGAGGCTCGAATGCCGAATCTGCAGGAAGAACTTCGGACAAAGTAGCCACCTGTTGTGTTCACTTCCCGTCTGTTCTCACTTTGCTAACGAACAATTCAGAGTCTTCTCTTATCCGGCACTTGAAGAAATGTACGCAGCCACAGGGTCCCAGTCTTCGGCAGAAATCTTGCAGTCAATGTTCGGTCGCTAAGACTAGATGCGACCTGCAGCGGCCCAGTTGCTCCCGATGTCTCGTGCGCAGAACGCCTTGCAATTACGCCACGTCCTTTTCGAGTGGAACGACTGGCCAAATCGACCACGAGGGATCGTCAGAGAATGAAGCAAACCACGAAATTATAGCTGGCGTGTCTACATCCGCCGAAGAGTATCAGACTAGTTCCCTGTCAGATCTTCTCTTAGCCGGCACCGATCAATTAACCAACCCTCACCAGGCATATCCAGACACCACCACAGCTGCGACGGGAGGTTCAGCGGTGACTACATTGGATGATAGTGATGGCACGCATGCAACAAGTCCTGACGTAAGCATGATCCAAGATCAATGGATGCTGTCGCTGTTGCCGACCGAGACACCCACTTCCGCTTTAGCCAAACATAGCATGGAATTCCTCTTTCGCGTCCTTCGGACTTGGCCGCGTATGATGGCAGCGGAGATTCAGCTGCCGCCTCTGATCCACACGACTCACTTCTCCAACAAAGCCTTACCGTTGCCGCTTGCCAATTGCTTCACTCTGGCAAAAATGTGGAATGGGCAACGACACGGAGCGAAGGAAATCGTTCAAGCCGCAGTTGCTAAAGAGGCGGAATGTCTTTTCGACAGGGTAGAAGAACCCAGTCCCGTGGAGTCGTAACATTAGCTAACGTGCATTCAGTATCGAGCCTATGACGAAAGAGACCTTATTGCAGCTCTGCAAGCATTGGTAATATACACTATCATGTTACTCTTCCCCTCCAGGAGCCCAACTTCGGTGCTGCCTGTCGACCAGTCGTTTTTCATGGAGCTGCAGCGTGTCGTTTACCATGTTGCCAAAACTGGCCTGGTCCTCCAGGAGGAGAGAGATCACGTCCGACCATCCTGGCATGCCTGGATAAATGTCACCTCCAAGCGTCGCGCCGTGTTGTCCCTATATCTACTGCACTGGTCTTACTCCGTTTGGAACTGCATTCCGTCGTTTGACTGTAAAGTTAGGATTCATGCCAGCTCCCGCCGCAAAATGGCTCTGGCAAGCTAGCACTCGGGAGCAATGGGAGACCTTGTACAACCGATGGCTCGCAAGGTGGGATGATTCTGGATACCTGCAGGGGGAATTAGCTGGAATCGACCCTGGGGTAATGGTGGACCGTAGATCAGAAATGTGGCTCGAGGAAACGGATGAGTTCGGAATTACCATGATGTCAATAGGTAAACCCTCTTCTGCGCAGCTGTAGAATCCGTTATTTTGTACTCACAGTCCTAGTCAACACAACCGACAGAGGACCCGAAGCTTTAGGCGGCCTGTACCATTAGGGCTTAATATCGATCTGGAATAGGAGCCCTGGCACTATTTCAGAGACTCTCCAGCCATACGAAATACTTGGGCTTTCAGACACTTTTTACATAGTGCAGAAATTTAGAATGTGATGATGTTATCTCTGGGCGCCACACTCGGAACTCTGTGTTCAAATAGTTTAGTCATCCTTGGACAGTTACCGGAGCCGTTATATACAGCTCTTGACCGCAATTTGCTTGACGTTCCGTTGACTTCTGAACCTGTACTACTCGCCTATGTTCACTGTATTTCGTGCCACCTTCACCATTTTAAGGCTATGTCGTCTCAGAAAGTATTTGATATTGCCCTCTTGGGTGCAACAGGGTATACTGGGAGCCTTTGCTCTGAATACATCACGAGCAACTTCCCTGCCAACTTGAGGTGGGCGTTTGCAGGAAAATCTGTGGCCACGCTCAGGGCCTTCCTTATCAGAACACCTCAGGACACTGAACTCGCCGTCTGCAGCCAGGTATGCTATTCTTGCTTGTAAATCGCGTGCTCATACAGCTCACCGTTGAAGAAATTGAGATCATCCAATTCCGCAAAGATGAGCTTGAATCCCTGGCTCGCAAGTGCCATGTCATTATCAACGTGGATGGAGATGGCCGCGAGCGCGTTAGGGACAAGAAGATACTCGTGGAAATTGAAGTTGGGGCCATAGATATCGGGTCTCAGACCCGCGCTGCGGTATACGACAGATTCGTTGGACACACCAACGAACCAGGACGAATCTATAGCGTAGAAGATGGCTGGACTGTGACGGCTGAGGTGCTGATGCCGGCTTTGGTTTGGGCGACATAGCCCACGGGTCTCCAAATAAGAACCATTTGATCTCGTATGCCTCCCTCACGCTCAGGACCGTCGCGAATGAACCACCACTCATGCCAATCATCCTGTTTCTCGAATTAGCCACACGTCATGGGTGAACCACATATTGAAGGAGGAGCTCACTATAGGTTTCCGGTTTGCAGGAGTCAATTCTCAACCGTAGTCTAGGGTCTAGGCTGCAGGAGTCGATTCTCAACCGTAATCTGCAGGGTAAACCTCTGTAGAATTACTGTAGTTACCGAGTGAGAAATAAGTGAGCTAACTTTAGTGACGTGGTCGCTGAAGTTAGCTGTCACTTAATTAAACTCTAGGTAGTGTAGCTTGTAACTTAGGACTTTAGTTAACTATCGCCAGGCGAGTCCGTTAACGGCGAGTTTGAAATTTAGTGATGTGCTCAGGCACTGTAGACTAAACTGTGGTCAAGGTAATTTTTGTTTTTCCTTCCACAAGGGGTGCAACTGGTACTTGTCACCCCGTGGTTTTCTATTTCCCCCTTGGAGTGTTATACGACCCCAAGTTGGTAGTACACAATACCATACAACGCAGGGACACTCTCAATAATTTACATACAATCGGAGGCCTCGAAAATGAGTGTCACTCCCACAACATCAACTTTACAAATTAATTTTTCTTGCCATCAACGGTTAGTCCCTAACCCTAACAACACCCCGCACCGCCAAGAGCCACAGTTGAAATTCTATGACGAGCAAGGAATGTCGCAGTGAGAACTGAGATGTGCTTCCTGCAGAGTAAACTGACCGCCCAGGAGTACAGCAGAACTTCTTGTTATTCTTTTATGATTCTACACTAGTTACAGAAGGTTGTAGTGCCACTATTGATAAGGTGTTACCAACAATGGACTTCTTACTTGAGCAGTTTGAGACTGCAAAGTGTACATACGCCAATGATGCTTTTATGAGTCCTTGTTGCAACTCTGGCTGGGCTAAGTTGGATAAATACTATAGTTTGACGGAGAGATCACCAACCTATATTGCAGCCTTAGTATTATCTCCACAATGGAAGTGGAATTATATTGACAACAACTGGCCTGAAGAGTGGCAAGCAACCTGTCGGAAACAAATGCTTGACTTCTGGATTGCAGAATATAAGTCTACTGCAATCAAAGTTCCTACTCAGGCGTCAGAATCAGCTAATCAGGCTAAGAACTCCTTTCAGAAGTGGGCTCAAGAAGAAAGGGTCTAGCCTTGAGGATGAATATACGAAGTATCTGCTTGCTCCAGTGTTGCCAGAGGTTACAGATCCACGATCCTGGTGGTTAGAACCCACCCAGAGGAAGTCTTACCCAGCTCTCTCTATTATGGCTTTAGATATTTTGTCAATTCTTGCAATGTCAGCAGAGCCAGAACGCTTATTTTTAGCTGCAAAAATTACTATCACAGACCGTAGAAACCGCCTTTGAATTGAGAGTATGAGGCAATTGAATGCCTTAAATCGTGGTTCGGTAAGGGTAGTAGAATAGCTTTTGTTGATAGTGCTGTTGATATAAGTTTGTCAGATATGAGTGAAGAAATATTGTAAGGGTAGAGCTTCATTTTAGTCTGGGGTTTGATAAACAAGTACAAAAGTGTATAAATTGACCACGTGATTCATATTGCAATATATATTACCGTATATGATATCATATGACATCAACTTCATATGATATGAGTTTATTTGAAGTCATATCATATACGTATTAGTTGATAAAACCAACTCATATATGGTAATTTCATACTACTCCACGCACTGGAGACTGCGTGAATGGACGACAGCAACTCATCTGTATAAGCCAGAGGTGTCGCTTGATGGCTCTGCAGCGGTATCTTTATATTTGGACTTCTCATGCCAGGGAAACTCGATCATGACCTTGGTTTCAAGGTGATCAGAGAATCGTTTATACGCCAATGGTGCCTCGTTGATATTGATAGTCCTAGAGAAGACAAATCCAGGCCGGGCCCGACCAGTTTTAATCAGCTCCAAAAGCGGTTCAACAAATAACTTGCTGTCCACTATGCCTCCACGGACCGTTAGGCTCTTCTCCCAAAAAAGGGATATGGGAAATGTGATTGTTGGGGAGATGGTGTTGCCTCGCTGAACACCCTTAGAAGTAGGATTAGCAAGGTGCACACCGACAACTCCCACACCACCCCCAATGCTGGTGCACTTAATTGCCTGAGTGATGACAAAAGATCCATCCGGCTGAAGCTTCTCATTGACAGCCTCCAAACCAACGCAGTCCACTGTGCGCTGAACGCCATCTGGCTCTAGGGCAAGAATCTGCGCAGAGGCTTCGCCCTTAGTAAAGTTAATAGGAATGGCACCAATCGAGGCGGCCACGGCTAGTCGCTCCTCGACCGAGTCAACAGAATACACACGAGACGCTCCACGAAGGATTGCAGAATATGCTGCAAGCAGTCCTACCGGGCCAGCACCAAAGATGGTAATGGTATCTCCGGGCAGGAAGCCAGACCAAGTGACCCCCGTCCATGCAGTGGGGAAAATGTCTGAAAGAAGCACGAGATCCTTATCTTCAATATTGTCAAAGTCCTCGCCAAGGATGATGAGGGACTTATCGGCAAGAGGGACACGAACAAACTCAGCTTCAATACATGATAGTTAGAGAGTAGTTCTTATGGGCACATGGTTCCGCAGGGGTGTGTACATACCTTGGCCACCACCCAAATTGCCAAGTTGATCACCCTCTCCATACAGGGCAATTGATAATGTAGTCGACGGCTCTACATCAAGCCTACTATCATCAGGGATATCTGGGATGATGACACGATCTCCAACCTTAACAAACTCAACATCTTCTCCGACTTGGTCAACAATGCCCATAGCCTCATGTCCCAGGGGGTAAGGAACATCCGCGCTGCCCAAGACCCCATGGAAATTATGCAAATCAGAACCACAGATAGTTGCCGTTGTGATGCGGACTACGGCATCTGTCTGCTTGATAATCTTGGCCCTTGGGACACTGCGGACCTCGACCTCAAAAGGCGTACCGTCAAAGATGACAGCTCGCATGGTATCTTTTCGGTGACTGTTCGTCTCAGACATAGTAGATATGATGTTATGAGAGTAATATATATAAGAAAAATTCTGAGGGTGGTGTATGATGATGAAATGTTGACGATTGCTTGCTGGAGTCGAAATTGTTAGGCGAATCTTTAATCAATCTTTCTTGACTGCCTTTTCGGCCTTTATATGGACCAAATGGTCCTTGTCACTTATCCTACCGGCATATACAAAGACCTAGCGTGCCTCGGTGCCGTACGCTTCCCGCGAACTTCAGCCGCACTTCTTGCAATTTCCGGTG